>JANPWX010000080.1:3090838-3159278 GCA_024734555.1 Trochalopteron elliotii | reverse complement strand
GCGGCCCGGCGGGGCCCGGCCGCGCCTCCGCCACCTGCCCGCGGCCCTAAGGCCCGGCCCCTCCCTGAGCTTCAACCCGGCCCCCTTGTGCCATTACTGTCTGCCTGTGTAAAAAGTCACTCTCTCTCTTCTAAAAGCTCTTTTCAGGAACGGGAAGGTGTGATGAGGTTTGCCCCGGGCCATCTCCAGGCTACACAACTCCAGCTCTCGCAGTCTGAGGTGCTCCAGCTCTCTGAGCATCTTGGTGCGCTCCTCCGGATCCGCTCTCCCAGGACAGCACTGTTGTTGTGCTGAGGGCACCGGTGCTGGGTGCAGTGCTCCGGGCGGCCTTTCGCCAGAGCAGAGGGGTAGAATCCCCTCCCTCGCCCTGTTGGCCACGGTTCTTTGCATACAGCCCAGGACAGGGCTGGCTTTCTGGGTTGGCTCATGTCCAACTTTTCCCCAAATCCTTCTCCACAGCTGCTCTCAATGGGTTCTTCTCCCAGTCCCATGTCACAAAAACGCTTCCCTGTGGATGACCTGACAGCCTTCTCTGTGGGTGGGAGTGATGGTGAAGGAACACCAAGATACCCAGTCTGGCCCATACTTTATTGCCCAGAGAACATCGATTAAACTTTCCAATGTCACACCATTAAATATGTGACATGTTGCCTTTCAAAAGTCAAAGTTTTCATCCTAATGTATTTCTGAGTTAATAAATAATTTTCAATATTATCAACCTTAACCTGTTGTGATATTTTTTTAATTAGGATGAAGTCACCAGAACAGGTCCAATATTCTCTTTTTATTTATCTTTGAGGGGAGTACTTTGTTGGAGGAGCAAATGCAAATAATCACAAGCATTAAACAAAGTGAGCTCAAGGAAAAGGGATTCATCAGAAAATCCGGGACTATAAAAGGGAAATTTTGAAGCACAAAATTGTGTGTTCACAAAATTGGGTGTTCACAAACAATCACGAAAAATGCTCGAAAGACCTCATATTCAAATAAGTTAATGGAAATAATTAGCATATATATAAATATTCAGGAAATGTAATGAATATGTAATAGAAACACGATGAATATGCATTAGTTCCACGGATATAACCTGGCCTGTTAGGTTGCTCTTGGTGAATGCTTTGAGAAGAAATCCCCATTGCATCCCACTGCTAATAAACTAATGCCAGCTTTCTAACCTAGTAAATTTATGGGGAGACTATTTCCAGGTTTTTGGTGACAGGAAGACTGATGAATATTCTTGCTATTTTTTCATCAAAAGCAAGGGTGTTATAGACCACACCAAGGAACTAAAAAAAAAGAAAAATTACTGACAGAAAAGAGGCTCAGAATGCAGTAGACAGAATGACTATTGTGACTGGAAAGACACCACCACAGAAAAAGAGCAGCAATTAGGATATAAAATATTTATTTTAAATAGATTGTAGTTATATACCCTTTCTTAAATTCAGTTGTCCACCCAAGCTGGCAAATTTTGCTTATTTTCTGAGTATTTTCAGTATAAGAAAGTGGTAACATAGGACACAAGTAGTATATTAGCATTTTCACTGTTAGGGTCACCAAGTAGACAGAATAATGCTCTGTGTGCAACAAGAGATGGAACTGCAAAATAAAATAGGCCTTGTAGGTTATCCTGCCACAAACACGGCTGTGATAAACCTCACTACGTCTCTCAAACACTGCTTGCTCTGCTTCCACATTCTCTTTCATTCAGCATTTCTGGTTTTCAAAGGTCAGCTTAAGAATGGAAAAAGGCTGAGTAAGGTTAAAATCAGCCTTTCAGAAGTCAACAAAATTTTAACTTCCAGGGCCAAAGTATACTCCTGCCATATATATTGGAAATAAAGCTATTTCTCTCATTTATAAGCAGATCAAAACTACCTCTCCAGGCAGCTGAAAAAGAATATGGGGCAAGTAAACTATTTCTTGCTGTGTCAGAAGGACGTTCTGTCAGCTTGCAGAAATACTGATTATTGTTTTGGCTTTTGCTGCCTTTGCAAAAGCACTAAATTTTTTTAATAATTCATTTTCTTTTTAGTGTTATTTTGATTGTAGGAAATCATTCCCCGCAGTGCAGAAGAAAACCTTCACTTTATCACTCAGGTTAATGCAGAGACTTTGGACCTTTATGCTGCAGCTTTGCCACAGGTGCACTCCGAGGAGGAAGCAGACTTACACAGAATATGTTAGTGGTAATGGCAAGTGGGACAACAGACCTTGTTCACAGGAAGGATTAAGCTCCTGGAGCTTTAAAACATAATACAGGCATGGGTGGCGCCGAATTCCCTTTGTCCATTTGATCTTAGCAGCTGTTCCTGAAGTTGATGCTATTCAAAGAAGAACTCCCCAAGCACTTTGCTGTGCATCATGGATCGGGTTTGGCTTATGTTTTTTTAAAAGGCTGACCAGGAAAGAAAAAGTCCTTGTGGGATGCATTCAGGCAAAAGCATCAGGAAATTCTACCTGATGAAAACCTGCAGTACAACACAGTCCTTCACTGATAGTGCACTAGTTTGG
This sequence comes from Trochalopteron elliotii, assembly GCA_024734555.1. Taxonomy (NCBI): domain Eukaryota; kingdom Metazoa; phylum Chordata; class Aves; order Passeriformes; family Leiothrichidae; genus Trochalopteron; species Trochalopteron elliotii. Next base: position 3,156,764 of record JANPWX010000080.1, on the reverse strand, counting down.
TATAACATAGTCTTTGTAAACTGTGGTGAGAAGTAAAACACAGCTTTCTAAAGTGATTCATGACAGGGTGACATAAGGAGGATTTTGCTATAGAGAAATTATGGTGTCTTTGGAAGCTTGGGGTCCTAAGGAATACAGTAACAGATAACAACTATTTCCTGTACTCTCTTAAGTAACATCATAAATATGCTGTAGTAAATGTCAGGTCTTTGACGGTAACCCAAATTTTAAGAGTAACTCCTTAAAGAATTTTTTTACTTCTTTACTTGGGTTTGTTCGAGTCTAACCAACTGAATTATCTGCAGTCTCCTTTTATTATGCTTTATAATTCAGTTTAAAAATAACCAAATAACTTGTGTTATTTCATAGCTGTTCTGCTCTGTCCTATAGACTGTTAGCCTAAAAATTAATTGTGGTTCAATTTCTTTTATAAATATACTTTATAAAATAAATTTTAGAGGAATCTTGAAGAGGTATTTATAATTTCTTCTTTGTAATTGTTTGCTAAAATTTGGGATTAAGAATTATTATGGGAAAAATATTAAAGAATCAGAGGAAACTGCTTTATAAAGTGAAATATACAAAATACCTCTCAAAACTTAAATTCAAGCTGGATTAAACCGTAACATGGACAATAAGACAACAGGCTCCTACAATGCAGAAAGAGGGACTGATCCACAGTTTGTTTGCATTTCAATTCAAGCTCATCTTCTTAAGTACATTGAGAAGCGCTGTTTGCTGGAGTGGTTTCTATAGCAGTGTCCTGCTTGATTACAAATCAGCAGGGCTGACGAACCCTGGCCCAGCAGAAGCTCATTAAAATGTCTGATCCGGTTATGCAATAGGCCAGTGGCAGCCTGTGACTCCTTTATTGTCTCTTGGTGTAAGAACTGCACCTCGACAAAGCCCAGCTCATGGGGCTTTCACGTCTCTTTGTGGAGATGCATAAAAATAACCCCATAAGCCAGTCTGTGGGTTGTGCTCTGCACTAGTAAGCGCTTCAAGGTCTGCTCTCAGTTCCAGCTCATACATTAGAAGCCCCAGTCATGCAGTGATCTTAATAGATGTCTCTGGATGCCATTGGAGACATCCAAACATGTTGAGACCTGCAGCAGGTTACATTGGAGGCTCCAAAGTTGCTGAGAACTACAGCAGGTTACAGGACTTTACATTTTTAAGCCCACTTGTGTGATCCATTCCCTCCTCTCCCACAGTGTCCCCCTACATGAGAGTCACTTGGCTCAGTATTTAAAAGACGTTCAATTTCTGGCTGAAAATTTCCTCTGCTCCTGCACTTGGACAGAGTGAAATTTCAGACTAATCCCTGTTAGGTTAAAAAAGCAGAGAGAAAGATTCCTATCTTTCCCCAGGAGTTTGACCAAGGACACCAACAGTCACAAAAATATCCTCAGATGAGATGAGGTTCTTACTTGTCAGAGTAAGTCTTTGTGCCAAGCCAAAGCCATGGAAAGCAAACTAAGCTTCAGGAAACCAAGTGGATGCAACACAAAAGGGATGCTGACTCCACAGAAAAGAAACCACAGCCAAAACCTTTGAACAAGACTGCCTCAGGGTGAGTGACAAGATGCCAACAAAAACACGGACTGCCACTATTTCACTGCTCCTCCCCAGAATTGTCTACATAGTTATGCTTTTGCACAGGCCCTGTTTTTTATTGCACCCTCCATCTGAGTCAGTTCAGCTCATTAATTCTATTTATTTTCATTTTTTGTTGGGATAGAGTTCTAGCAGCTTAGCAAGTGAATTGGCTCACAGCGTGTTCCAAATATGCTAGAGCAAGTACAAAACAATCTAAGATAGAAGAGGGAGAAAAGAAAGAACAGGGAGAGGAATGAGACTCCCCAATTTTAGTGTCAATGAGGCATTAGATGCTAATCCTTTTCAGAGAGCTACGATCACACATTTCTCTCTCTGCAACCTTATTTCTGATTAGACATGGGAGCAGATATTTCCCTCATTTAGCTATCTCTACATATGATATGGGTACCATAGCCACTCAATTTTTTCTTCCATTTTAGGAGGCAGACACCAGGTAAGCTTTCACTGAATTTACCCCTAAGACCTTTGGACGAAGATAAAACATCAAATGGCTACAATGCCTGCAGCAACTCAGGTTCCCTTCTGAAATTGTTCAGACTATTAGTAGTTGAAGGGATCTCTTCCATGAAGTAAGGAGCAACACAGACATTGCCATTTAGTTTAACTGTGTTGAAGAGTTTCAGTGATGCAGATATTTCATGACAAATTTTGATGTTAGTAGCTATAGCAACTCATGCCATGAAACAGCTGTTCTCCTTCCCACCCTATCCTGTACTACACATACATCATCTTTGGAGAACATGTGCAATATTTTGCATGTCTGCTTCAATCTCCATCTGAAAAAGCTTCACAAAAATTTGTTCAGCATCTCACACTTGTGAAATATCACTACAGGCAGGACTAAATGTCACTTGTGCATCTAACTGCTCTCCTTCATTAGACCAGCTGCTGAATTAGTTGTGCAGATGCCATTATCAAACACTAAGGCACCCAACAGTGTTTGAAATTGTTGTAGTGTGTTTGTAAAGGAGGAAGAGCCAAAGGTAGCACCAGGGAAATGAAGAGAAGCTTCCACAACTTGTGAAAAGCAGCACAATAGCATTTCAGGGGAAAGCAATGAAGTGTGTTCGTTTGGTGTTTGTGGTTTATCTGATCTCTCACCAGTCACAAAAACATGATTTTTTTTTACTGTCAGCAAATAAATCTATGTCATAGTTCAGCACCCCAAAATAAACAAACAACCCTAAACCCTGAAGAGTTGTCAGAGAAAAGGGAGCAAGAGTGGTGTTAATTTTAAATGGGGGAAATGAAGCACCGAAGTATTAAGTGTATCTTTAGGGAAATCCATTCCATAACCAAGGACTGCAATTTATTTTCTTAGTTCCATTTTCAGATCATTAGAACCTTTCATTTCAATAAAAATATGCCTCTGATGCACTCAGTTGATTTTACCACTCGTTTTTCAGTCCTGTGAAGCAGCACAGGCCTCAGAGCTACCAGGACACTGCATATAAATAGAAATCTTCTCCATTCATGAGAAAATTTACTGTAGCATAATTTATTGACTGCAAAAATAAGAATTGAAAGCTTTCACCCAGTGCTACTATCAACCACAGAGTGAAATATTTAAGAAAATAAAATTTCTAGAATTGTATTTCACCACAGCACTGTCCTTTCAATCTGATGCCCACAAAGCAACACAAAGTATTAGAAAAGCAGGATAATGTAATCATTTCAATCCTGTCTCTCTGTAGCTGATCTCTGATTAGCTTCCAGAGACATTAAACTGCAATTGTCCACACAGAACACAGCTGATACTCCAGTTTTTAAGCATTCTCAGCTGCAACTGGTTTTGAACAATGCCTCTCCCGAGAGAGGTGCTTCATGTCACTCCACTGGAGTATAGTCTGAGCTAGGGTGAGTTAGACACTTAAATCAAAATCCTTTCTTTTTCCTTTCAGGATGAGCTCAGCAAAAATTTAGGAGACAATTGTGTATGTGATTCTCTATCACTCTTCAGTCTGACAAATGCTGATGTACATCTTACATCTTACAAGGTGCCTGTGTACAACTTAAACTTTGCATGCACAAGTGCCATCACCTGCACTAGGAAAAAAAATAACAGGAAATTTCTTAAAGAAAACTCTTTAACTATTTAGCAAAAATGCAATATTCAATTTAATATCTTAAAAAATATAATGAAATACTTATGGTTTAAAATAAATTTGAGGGACAACGGTACGGAAGTGAGCAGTATCTCTCAGGTATCTTTGCCCAGATATGCTGTCTCTGCAGACAGCTGGCCTGCCTCTTGCATGCTGTGCCTGAAGCAGAAATGCAAAGACCAAACCTAAACTGAAGAGAATATTTTTAAATCTAAATGTTTAAAGAATAAGAAAGTCTTGTTAATGTGAGTTTCCTCCTTAGTTCTTGATCTGGAGCCTGTACAAAGAAACTGCTCATTCACCAGCACACGCAGTCTAAACACAATCAATACAGCTGCTACAATAACTATGTCCATGAGTTTATCAGAAATTGCATTCCAGGAAATACCCAGGAAATATCCAAATATTCCACTCCATAAGCTTAGGTTATTTCCTTGAATATCTGCAGAAACAACATCTAATCTTGTATTCTGTGTGCATAGTAACAACTCTCTTATGCACTTCTGCAGTCATTGTCCAGGCTGTGATGTGCTCTAGAACACTTAGATGATGATGATTATGATGATGATGATGATATCAGGTTCTTTTGAATGAAATCTGGTATTCTCCACTGTACAACTGGATTTACAAAAATTCAAATAGTGCCCTTTTGAAATGAAACCAAAGAAATCTTTTTAAACATCTGCATTGGAGCATAAAAGGAATTCATGATGAAAAAAAAGGGCATTTTTTCAAATAAAAGTGATCATGAAGCATGGTGGGGAAGGTTTGTTGTCATATTGAAATCACTTGAACTGTTGAAAACTGCAAAAGAAAAAATCATGTGATTTATTCTTAAAATAAATCATCAATGATTTATTTTAGGTTCAATAATAAATTATGTTGTAATTTCTGGCACCATGTCCACATAGCTGACAGTTACCTTTCCCTGGTGACTAAAGTATACTTGCTGGATTTTGAAAGGCAGTTGAAAAATAAGGTTAGGGACTCCTCAGCTAGAATAAAGCAGTCTTGATTTTAATTTCAAACATCCAGTATTGTGTGTGTGTGTGTGAAATTGCCAATAGAAGGAATGTGTATGGATTTCATAAGGAAAAAGGACCCTGTATTTCCCTCTTATACTATCTGTAGGAAAGGGAGGAAAGGGAAAAACTTCTTTCTAGTTGTACAGTGAGGTGCCAGCATGTAACATAATTCCCTGATTTAGTGCAAAGCTTTAGAGCAGAGGATTTAAGACATTACTACCTGCAGTTGTCTTCTTCACCTCTGGCTGGAGGTGATTGCCTCTGGAATATCAAGTAGAGCAGTTAAGAGGAGAATGTCTATTCCTTCCTGACAGAGTTATCTTCTGGAAATGAGAAAAATCCACACTATGCCTCCATGGCACAGATAGTGAGAGATGGATGGTGTTGGTGTGTGGAGAACTTGCATGGGAAAATGGCTGAGGCAAATCTGGGAGCAGAGGGACTCACAAGCAGCATCATTGCTCACACGTTCTATTACTAGAGCAGGGCTTGGTGCCAGCTCCAAGTGGGAATTTAATCATGGAAAACATCAGCATGAGGTAGTACATGGATCCAGTGTCGTGGGATGCAAGCGTGTGGAGGCTTTGGAGTGGTGCTACACCCTGTGTTTATCTCAAGGGTAAAAGGAAAGCCCTTTCATGGGGTGAAGGCAGCTGAGCATTCATGAGAGCACCTCAGCACTGCTCCTTGTCCTGAGAGCTGCAGGGTGTCCCTGTGGGCTTCCAAAGGTCACAGATCTTGATAAGCTTCACACACAAGCCTGAAGATAGTGAGAAATACAGCAATCCATGTCCCGTGATTCTGCAGACAGGCAGAACTGGTCTGGCTTCAAATACACATTTATACAGTTTAAAATGTTAAAAACAGTGAAGAGATTTTAAAAGCAAGATAACCCAGACCCACTTCTGTAGAGGAAATTTCACAATGTTATAACATTGTTGTCTTCTGATCTTAATGTCTCTCTGACATCCAATGCAAACTTATTACAGACAGAGGTTCTGAGCATCCCTGCAGCCTCTGCCAGCTGGGGACCACAGTACCATGATCATCTCCCCAGTTCAGGTCTCTGAATTTTTGGAGGGTAATGTTAGGTGATTCATCTCTTCCTCTTTTCCTGAATAATGCCTAAATATTCTGCATTGTGAGAGTGTGGATTTGGAATTGCTTCTCTTCAGTCCAAACATGGAGGTAGCCAGCCAGGGCCTTCAAAGGGAGAGACTGGTGCTGTGATTCCTGCAGGGAAGGGGCTCTGAGCCCAGAGAAAAATCAAATTTCTCAACACAGTAAAAAGCATTAATAATTTCAAATCTAATTGCTTATTTTCTACAGAAAATTGCACATACCAGTGCTATTTGAACTCCCCTCTTTGGGATAGTAAGGCACTCAGAATATGACAACACTACACTCCATTTCAGTGGAACAATAGTGGCATCCAGTGGTCAATCAGCAAATTCAAAGCCCTGCTTTTCCAGGGTTTCACTGGGATTCTGTGATCTGCTGATACACCTCATAGTCTGTCTTTGATTGCTTTTTTTCTTTTTTCTGAATGGTGGTAGATAGTATTTTTCCTTGAAAATTGAGTGTATTTGCATTGCCGTAGAAAGAATAAAATACATTTTCTAAAGTCCAATAGTCAAAATGTTAATTCTCCTAGGCCCTATTGCAGTTGGCAAGTAACTGTAGGGAGGGCAGGGTTGACCTTGATGCGAACACATTTGATCTAAAGACCCTGTTCTTGTGAAAAACGAGGTCAAACAAACAGTAATACATCAGTGCAGCTGTCTTCTCTGTTTGTCTCCTCTGGCTGTCTGGAGGAATATCTGTGTGCAGGTTTATAAATCACCAGAAGTAATACTTAGGTTGCTATAAACCCTTGGAAACTTATTTTGTTGTGTCACTGAAGTCCTTTGCATCATGTCTCCTTACTAGCCATTTCACTATTAGGAAAATGTGTTGTGTAGCTTTATAGCATTTCTCCCTAGACTGAGAGCATAATATCATATCAAGCATAATATTTTTTCCCATCAGATAAAATCCTGACAAAAGTTTAAAGATTCAAGCAGGGAACTAGGTTTTGAGTTGTGTAACTTGATAGTCATAACATATTTGTACATCAGCCAAGGGGAAAACAAAATATCTATACTGCAGATGTCTGCAGTGTAGATATTGATATACCATCCATGATTCTCACAAGCAATTGTGAATGTTCTGAACAGTATATCCTTCCAATTTCCACAATTAAAACTAAATACAGGTTTTACTTTCAATGAAATTAATAGCATAAGATATGTTGAAGCTTTCCATCGGTCTGTGTTGATAGCATTCACTTCTATCCTAAATATATCAAATATAAGTTCTATAGTGTTTACCCATTTCAGGTTCATACATTGTCTAAAGAGCATTTGTGCTACTTGATAAATACAGAAATGCAAATAATTACAATTAGGTGGTGTGACATCTGACAGACAAAAACTGAGTTACCTTCTTTGAGAAGTTCAGAAAAGTTTACTATCCTATAATTTAGTCATATGGCTGTCAAGAGATAGGAGGGAAGGGGGGAAATCTTCAGTTGTGGTTAGTAGATGCTTTCTACCCAACAGAAGGATATCTTCTATCTCAAATGTTTTGTGCATTTTTATTTAGGCTTATGAAATTCCGACTTCTCATTTTGTTCAGGTTTTTCCCTCCCTGCCTTCAATTGCATAAGGTCCCAACTCAGTCCCCATTCAAGTGATTGTAGACTCCCACTGACTGCAGTGGGAATTGGATTAAATCTCTAAAACAACAATTACATGCCTAGTTGCTTTTTATTGCTCACTTAAAAATGCATTCTTTGAAACTCTACCAATATTTGTAAAGGCTGAGGGCTTAATGTGCCAAACTATTTAGGTTATTTGGAGACCTATTTTCCACCAGTGCCTCAGGATTTAAATAAATGCTATGAAAGAGTTTTATTTACATTATGCATTTATAACAGAAGTGTTTATATTGCATCATTATTCCTCATATTGAATTTCCTCTAAATGCCAAGACTTAGCTGCTTTGAAGTCAGTGCCCCTGACTTCATCCAAACTGATACTGGCAGCTAACATGAGAAAAGGGGATGCAGTTTTCAGATCATGCTGAAAGACAAACAAATTTTGTGAAACACCCTTCCTAGAACTCTGTGCTGTCTCTTCTGGAGATCACCCTTGCCCTGTGCATTCCTCAGTGGACAGGCACTCTGTGTCTCCCAAGCATGTGTTACTTTGGCAGTGGCTGTAAACAGTAGTTGAGGTGACTGTGCTGATTGAAGAGTGGGTCAGAGATCCTCTTCTGCAAGTAACAGCCTGCACCAGCTCAGCTCTCCCTGTCATAATCCTAATTCTAAAATATGAACCCCATATAATAATGGGTGTGAGAAGGTTATGCAGAAATTAATTAACTACCAGAGATCTTTTACTTGACCTCTGAGCCTCTGAAAAAAAGTAGTCACTGAAGGAAAACAAAGCAATCCTCTTCCTATAAAATCTACTTGAAAGAAACAATATAATTAAAACAACCCTGAATCTCACAAGCATGGCCTAGAGGAAGATTATAAAATCTGAATTTGGCTGCATGCCTAATGACTTTTACTGCAGAAGTGTTAGCCTCCTTCATCACCAGCCTCCCCTCTGAATGTCCAAACCCCACCTCTGCCACAGAGCTCTTCTGGCTATAATGGACCAAGTTCAGGCATCTTTCTAAACAGAGGCAGCAGGAACACTCTGCATAGGCTTGGAAATACTGAGGAGCTCTGTTAGGCACCATAAGGAGGCGAGTCAGATTTGGGAAATGGATTGAAATGGTTACAGAATTTTCTCTTTAATTTGACAGAGGATTGGCAAAGGACATGTTGAAAGCAAATAGCCTGAAATGGCATGAATCTACCCACAAATCAGCTGATCAGTAAATAAAAATGAGCATGCCATGGGATTGCAAATTAGGGTGGAGAGTACATACACACTCTTAATTTCAGCAGTATTTCAATGTATGGTGATTGCAGATCAAGGGAGCCAGATTTTTTCAGAAATTGAATGTGTATACCTCAATTTGCTACAATATATTGATATGCTCAAGACTCAGATTTAAATCCATTTCAACATCATATTTTGATATGCTACAGTAATAAAAAAAATGGTGCTAGTTTCTGGTGGACAATGCTGTTTCTCTAGAGCTAATATAAAAGTAAAACATTACTCTTCTGCTAATTCAATGAAGTTAAACAACTTGAAAACAACCTATTAAAATATCTCAAGATTAAGACTGACATGTAACCACTTTGTTTTGCAGGACTCTTGGTAAGTGTAGGTAAAGTTTTTCCACAAAACCATAGGCTGAGGAGATGGATTCCAACTCTTATTTTCTTTGTTTGCAGCCCTGCATTTCACCCTGTGATACAGGCACAATTTTTCCCTAAAAGCTTTAAATTTTTTTACAGTTTAAATTCTCATGGTCAAGTTTATCTGCATAGCAAAATTTTCCTTGCCAGTATTGTTTGATTAGCAAGATGTTACTCTGATGCTAGAGGCAAACATTTGCAGTACAATTAAGAACACCATGAAACTAGGGCAAAGCTGAAGATTGCTGAACACAGCAAAGTGAAAGGACATTAATGTGGGACAAAACAATACTGAACTTTATCATATATTGCAATGGCAGTGGATCAAGCAAACACTTCTGGACTAATGGAAAATGGTTGTGCAACAGGACAGACATGATAAAAGAAAAGGTCAGTTGTGTCCATATGCCTGGTTAGTTAAAACAAACAACCCTCCTTCTCAATTCCATTTTCTTAGTGATGGTCTCCCTGTTGCTGGGTCTGAACAGCATCTGACTGCTGCAGCACTGTGGTCAGTCAGTGCAGTACAAATGGAAGGGTTACAGCTGACCAGATAATTTAAATACAAACATGAACTTAACACTTCTACAAAATAAAACCAACAAAGACCAATGCTCCACAAGCTGAGACATTATTAGTATTACTACTACCTAAGGTTGCCCCAGCAGTTTTTCAGTATATGGAGTGATGATTTTAGAGCCCATTACCTGACTTTCAGTGAGCTCAGGTCCATTTCCATGGCAACATGAGATGCAGCCATCCACAATGTTGCCAGAAGGTTGTAATATCTGGCTCCTGTGCAGCACATGGCTGATGACAATCCACACAGCTGTAGGAATTAGTGTCCACTGCAGGCTTTTAACTAAATGAAATAGAAAAATAAATATCCTATTAATTGACCGGGGCTGTGTGTTATTGCATAATTAGCTTTTTAAAGATTTAATAAAAGAAGTCTTTGTAGGAGTGTTTATTGTTTAGAAAGTTCCAATACCTGCACTTTAGTTTTGCAGTAGAAACTTGACCTGGTTCTTCTTTCTTTGGTTTGTCTGTTTGTTTGAAGTAAGTGCTTTTTCTGTTTCTCTTCAGCTCTGACTTGTTCACAGCCTTTGGCAGGGCAGGACAGTCCATGCAACACTGTGCATACAGAGTGCAAGGGGCTATTGTTTGGCCAGGTTCATAAGCTGGAATGTGGTGACTGACAGTAGGTTGAATAGATTGTGGATGTGATGGGACAAATGGTCTCAGGAAGAATTTGTGCAATTTAATAAAGTTTGTATGAGAAAATTACTCAAAGCTCTGGAAGATTCCTAAGTGTTCAACTAATGGAAGAGCCAGTAGAGCCTTTTGAAAGGTACATGCCCTGCACACACTTCAGGCTGAACAGCAGCTGGATGTAGCTGTGGTCCTTGGAGCCATTCCAGACACAGGAGAATGTCCTGCCCTTCCTGGAAGCCAAACAGCTGCCCTAGCTGACTGCCCTGCATATTAGCACAGGAGGAAACCTGCCAAGCTCTAAGTTAACACACCAAGCTGTAAAATGCAATGACTCAGTGGAGCTGTACATTCACTTCAGCCACATCTCCCACTAAAACATTTGTCCACAGCAGGGGCCAGGTGGTGGCCCAGGGGTTGTGGCTGCAGCACTCAGAATGGTGGCCATGGGCCCTGATGGCATTGCTCTTTGCCAAAATGCTTCTGGCACCCTCATACCTTCCCCAGCTGCCATGACAGACTAGTGATTGATGGTGCTGAGCATGCAACAAGCAATCCATGGGCTAGGCAGCTTTATTCTCCTAACAGGATTTGCTGCTTGCACAAGTTCCCAAAACACAGCACAGCCTGCTTCTACTTTGAGCATATTGAATTGTAAGGAACTAACTAGAAAAGTACATGGGAGCGTGGCATAACACTGTGCAACATATGGCTGTTCTGGTCTGCCATGCCCAAATTCTGTCTAGCATAAATAGGCTCATTTCCCACTGACATCAAGAGTTGCTATCTTAGACTATTCTGTACTGAAATCTAAAAGTGGATCTTGATCATCTCCCACATTATCAAACAGAAAATAAAGCCAGGCAAAATTCTCATAACAGCTTTAGCATATGCCATCACTCTTTCCCTGACAAGTGATTTTCCTCTCATTGCACTGACTGTCCTCTGATTCAGCAGATTACTTGCAGGACAACATGGAGAATGGGCCTCTTCCAAATGCACATAGCAAGAAATAACTCAGTTCTGGCTTGCAGCTTGGTTGAAATGGTGCCAGAGCTGCCCCACAGCCTGACCAGCTCCATTCCAGGTGTGAGAGAAGAAAAATGGTGCATAAGGAAGGCTGAAACTTGTCTCCTGATTCACTCCCAGACCCCCTGCTCTCCAAGAGCAGCCATGGTAGGATGCAGCTCATGATAGACATCCACCATTTCCTGCAGACAGCTGTGTGTGCTGCTGCTGATCCACAAGCACATTTGAGGGAATACAAGGCCATGTATGACCCTCTTTATGTGATCAGCAGCTCCTCCAGCTATTTGTGTTCTGCTTCCAGATAAGAGACTGTCCTGGCTCCTCCTGTGTGGATGGTCTCCCCAGGATGTGAGGGCTGGGAGACGCAGCAGTGGTTGGGCCCCAGGATGTTCTGCCACACAGCCCAGCTGTAGCACAGAGCCTTGTAAGTTCTGCTTTGCCATCAGACTGCAGCACCACATGAACACCCTTCTTTTTCATAGCAAAAGGAAGTTTCTCCAGGAAAGAACACACTCAGACATTCTTATTGTTTTTCCTGCAGCTTTTCTGGTGGAGTAAGAGAAAAGCCACATCAGCTGTCAGTGAGATCCCCTTTGGACTGATATTTTTCAAGTGGTCTGCTGTGTTGAATCCCTAATTGCACTAATGGACCTAATGAACCAAAAATCCTGGAGGAAGCAGAGAACATCACAGTGAGAGGGGCATTTAAAATTAAATCTAATAAAGTGCTTGGGAATATACTGCCAGGAACAGTTCTGTCTCAGAGTTGGTGGTGGTTCATAGGTCCTACACATCCTCTGTCTGTTTTAATCTCAAAGAGCAGTTGCATTCCTCTTGGTTGGCATAACCAGACCCATCTCACCATCATTGTAGAGAGCAGCAAGGAGACAGCTCTGCACCACCAGAGCCACAGCACCCTCATTCTCCTGCTGTGCAGGAGGGTTTCCTCTCTTTCCAGGATGTTCTGTGTAGATTCATGGCATTGTACCCCATCTCACCCACCTACAAGGTGCTGGTAAAGGAGGAGGATGCTCCAGGGTTCACGACTCCCAGTCCTGGTTCTGAGAAGATGATCCTTAGCAACTCTGCCTTTTCTTTTTCCACAGGATTTGCTACAGGCAGTCATGAACCTCTGCTGATCTCCCATCTCAGCCTTCCACCAGCAGCATGTTCAGCCCTGGAGAGGCTTATGAACTATGTTATTTCTTTATGCCAAAAAAAATTTGCAAATAAACAGGCAAACCTCTTATTTCCTAATGTAGCCTAATGAGCCTAATGTACCCTATGGTTATTAACCGGACGTCTGCTGGTTTTAGTATCTGTTTTAAGCTGTTTTCTATAATTGTTTTGTCTGAAATGGGAGTGTGTAGGGCACAGCTTGCTTCATGGTTCCAAGATGATTTTTAATTACTGAGTGGCCTAGCACTGGGATGCTCAGAGCTATCTTTTAGTAATAAAACAGGTTATTTCTGTATCTCCCTCCTGTAATTGCCTGGTATGTAACATTTTTTTATTTTATTTTTATTTTCTTAAACTGGGCAAAGAAAGAAGCAGGACCCAACTCCTTCAGACTTGTGCTTTGGCTAAAACACCAGCAGCTATCAAGATTCCGTGACCAACCTGAATTCTGGTGCTGGTCAAAGTAACTGAGCGGAAGGCCATGTGGGGTTTGTTATGCTGTGGTTGCCATAGAATTATTTAAAAGGTATTTCATTGCAGGACAGCAAACTTCAAAAAACAACAGTAACAACTTGAGTCTTTCACATTTTTCTTCAGTTACCCTTGCTCCTGTTTGTAAGCACAAATATTTATATATGAGCCAGGATAGTTTATCCCTCCTGTCGCCTTAACAGCAACATAATATTACTTAGCAGATCTTTAGTTCCACTCACATAGAGACCTCAGCCCATTTCAGGAAAGACTTTAGCTGTTAACCCCTTCAAGAAGTCCAGGAATTGTAAGATTATTACCTGCAGATAATGCTGCTCAGGACCAGCAGTGGAAACAGTAGTGGGGTCTGGGAGCTGTGATTGTGAGGTCTTGTGCTGTGGCTGCAAGCCTGCCTTCCTCCCACTCCATCCTGCAAAACAAGAAGGGTGAAAATTTTAAAACCCCAATTCAGCATCTGCAATAACACAGGAAGATCCCATAACACAGTACTGGATGAAACCTAAGGTTATTCTGTTTAAGATGCACCTAACCACACCTGAGGCTCCAACATGCACACTTATCTCTTTCTGAAACACTCATTAATGGTGCTTATCCTCTCTAATGAGAAAGGTCCATCTCGATTATTTCAGACTTTCCTCACTAGTCATATTTTCTACAGCTGCCAGGTTTCTTGCTGTCTGCTGGACACCTCTCTATGTGTCCAGAATGTTCAGAGCAGTGTCCTGGATGTGACCTGCTACTGTCAAGCTCCCGTGCTGCTGGTGCAATCATCCCACTAACAGATCTCAGAACAAATCTTGTGTTTTTTCCCCTACTTGCAACTCCCCAGCACCAATGGCTTATACCCACTTTGTGACCCAGTATGCTTCAATGACTTATTTTTAAGATAGCCTTTTCTATTTTTACACCTGATTCTTTCTCTGGGTTTTTGTTTGTTCGTTCATTTGGATGTTTTCTTTCCTTTTTGCTTTATTTTCTTTGTAAACTGAAATGCAACTCCAGTCAACTTGCCCCAGGGAAAGCCAAGCCCAACAGCAGCAGTACTTGGAAGCTGTTGCCATAATCCTATACAGAAGGTTCCACTCTTAAGGAGCACTCAGGAGAAACTCATAGCTAGTTCAAGGCTTGTGTGCATCACAGAGCACTTTAAATAAGCTGTCTTATGAGTTTTCTGCAATGCCAAATGCACTTTGATAGCCTGTGCAGAGATGCTGTTGCTTGATGCATCCCCCATTTTTCCCACATGTAGACAAAGCATGTGGCAGATGAACACCAGCCTTCTCCAAGTCTGCTGTAATGCACTCCTCTCACCCTTGACTTGAAACTGCTGCTCCATTAGGCATCCTTTTCTCCACCATGCTTAGCAACCTTAAGCCTTGTTCACCATCCCAGACTTCACCTCTTCCCCATGACTGATAGTGCTGAAGGTCCGTGCACAATCCCTTGTTAATGTAAAGAATTAGTTGGGGGCAGCTCTGCAGGCTTTGCAGCAAAGGCAGACTAAAAGTAGATGCACAGACAGTTATGGGGTTCTCAAAGGGTTGCTCAGTGAAATGGGGAAAAGGAATTGGAAGGCAAAAGAAAATCATTCATTCATTTTCCTGGGTCAGCAATACCGTGACTCTGAAAGAAGCTGGTAGACATTTAGACTCCAACAAGGAAGGGACTAAAAGACTGTCAGCAATAAGAAGAAAGCGAATATTTAGCGAATATTGGTGGATTCATTTTCTCCTGTTTTAGCTTTAGCCTCCTGCTCACAGGATTCAGGCTTTGAAGTGCCACATTAATTGTACCAAAGCATTGTACCTGCAGATTGATGGCACAACTCACACAGACTCTTAGCTCAAAACATACAGCAGCAGTTCCAAAGTCAGTTTTTACACTAACTGCAAGTATCCTCGGGATTCGCTGCAAGCCCTCTGCAGGAACTCACAGTAGCTACTGTTTCTTTTCCAAGGACACATTCACTTGTAGGGACATGGGGTACACTGAGAGAATGTAAAATTAGATAAGACAATCCTGATAAGATACAGTTTTATATAGGTTACAGTTTTCTAATTAGAAACCAGCCCTTCCTTTTATTTTACTTTCCCTTCAACAACATTATAAAAACCTCCCTTCTCCCTGTCATGAGCTACTATGCTTTAACTAAACATATCCAATATTTTAAAATGCAGGACAAAACTCAGTTCAGTCAGGCTCACTAGCCCATGAATCCCTCTAAAGCTGTGTCTCTGTGGCAGGGACATGACTCAAGGCAGCAGCAGAGCAGAGCGCCGGGCTGGATGTGCCTGTTTGGAACCGACGTTTGTCCTTCCTGCCCCTTTCACTTCCACTTCCTTGAGACAGGCACGTGCAGTGGCTGTGTCTTAGCCCATGTCACAGCTGACATCGTCCCCGCTGGCTCGGGCGGAGAACTGAGGGGCCGGAGAAGAGCCCTGGGCATTCACACCGGGCACAATCCCCTCCGAAGCCCAGAGGAGAGGGGCCCAGCGAGGCCCCGCAGCAGCCCCGCTCTGGGCGGAGGGCGCGGATGGAGGAGGAGAGGAGCTGCTGGCCAGCCGGACGTCAGTGCCGTGTTAACCATGGCTGGGGGGACAAAGGCAGCCCGAACCTGCAGCTGCCTGCCCTCACCAAGAGCTTAATCATTTTTAAATTCGGAGAATGAATGCCATGACCTGCAATTATTCATCTTTTGTGTTGTTAGCTACAGCTCCCTGCACTGTGCCAAATCACACGGTTCCAGACCGGTTTGCTGGTTGGAGCCTTATCAACAACCCCATCTTTACACTCCTCTGCCTGCCCTCTCCCTAAACCACCCTGTCACCCCCCCGCCCAGTCCCTGGTGAGGGGTTCCGAGGTCTGGGCAGGGTCAGCGCTCTGTGCTAAGTCCCCGGGGTGCTGAGGGAGCCTTGGGGTGGCACATGGCCAGCAGGCACCACACAATGATGCCACCGAGGTGCTGGGCTGCCCTGGCAGGCTCCAGGCAGCGGGGAGGAGGGGACCAGGAGTGCCATGTACCTTGCAGGGAACGTGCCGTGCTACCTCCCAGAGTGGCTCCTACCGGCTGCCCTGTGGCAGCACCAAGGGTGCACTGTCAGGGAAAAAAACAGCCACACCAAAAGCGCACCTTACCTGACAGATTGTAGACTGCAGTTGTTATCACCAGGAAGAGCCCGGGTCCCAGCACAACTGCCTTCCACTTCTGGTTTTAGCCCTGAAAGATGCATTTTTCCAAAGTACTTTTTTAGAGTACTTCACAGTCGTGAGCAGGGAATGCCCATGAAATGCCAGGAAAGCTGCCAGTGCTGCCACTGTGTCTTTCAGCTCTCAGGGGATGTGCAGCTGCCATAGGGCACCACTCACCTCTGTGACTACTTGTTGGGGCAGACCTAACCCTAAGAGCGGCTGGTGGCCATTACATCATCACCCCTGTCCCTCCTGGGCTATGACTGGAAGAACTGTGCTGCTCTCCTGCAATTTTCCAGGTTGGCTGAAGGACCAGCAGGTGCTGAGCCCGTGGGGACAGGGGTGTAAGAGCAGCCAGGACCAGGGACAGGGTGCCCAGGCCTCCTGCAGACATGCAGCTTGTCTGTGTGCAGCATCATGGAGTTGCAGTGTTGCAGAACTCTTTGGTTGTTTCCTTGTGCCTGGTCAAGACTGTGAGGCTTCTGAAGGAACTGCAGTCCATTAGGCAATGCTTATTAATGGGACACCTGTCTTCCAGGAGTCTTCAGATCTACTCAATTAGCATAAACAAAGTTAGTTTGTTGCTCCAATTATCATTCATATTTTAATGCACTATTCACTAAAGAATTGTAGTTTTACATTTCTAAGTGATACACAGGACTCAGTTCAGGGCATCTCCTGCTTCATGAGCTATGCTTATAATTAGACTTTTGATTTGTCATGAAGTCATGGGGGTTACTAAGAAGATGAGACCTGGGTTTGGCCCAAGTGATCCTTTTTTATCCTATATGAACTCCCAGGGCTGGGAAGCAACCAAACAGAACACTGAAGGTAGATATAACAGGGGGTTATATATTTGTGCATGGGTTATAAACAATAACACAACATTGTTTAAACTAGGAATAAGCAAATAAATGTACTTAAAATAATAGATGAGTACAACCTCCCTCCCATCAAAAGTAAAATTTCAGAGGTGCTCTAAGTAGTAACACTTCTAAAATCAGACACAAAGAAAACCTCATTGTAATAAAATTTGGCTTATCTTCAGTGGTATCAGGTTTTACTACTTTTTGAAGATGTCTAAATAGACCTTTGACAGCTGCTACTGTTATGGTATTTGTGCTGCTGGGGCCATGGCATCTAACAGATGGAAAAGCAGATAATGCAATAACAGCATTCATGAGTAATGTTCCAGAAGTAGGAGTCATGGTTTTTAAATAAAACTGTGCAAAGCAGAGCTGAGTCAACTTCACTCCTAGACCAAAGAAAGCTCCAGTTGCTTCCACTTTGACAATGCCAAAAATGTTCCTTAAAAATTAAAGGGGTAAAAATTTAAACCTCATACCTGGAAGGATGCCTGAGTGCCTGTGGGCTCTCCAAGGACAGCAGTCATGAGGAACCTGTGAGGAGCCCACATGCAGGTGGGAACCAGCTGCTGCACATTGTCTGACCAGGACCACCAGGACTCCTTCAGCAAGACCACCCACAGCCTCTCCTCACTTCTTCCAAAATGTGGCAGGAACTGTAAGGAGCTCCCAGCTGCATTTGGTGGGCAAGCAGTCCCAGTCACTGTGGCAACTCCAGAAGCCCTAGGTCTTTATTCTCATGGTGATATATCCCACTGGAACCCATGCAGAAGGGAGGTGCACAGAAATCAATGAGCAGAACACAGCAGTGCTACCCTCTCACAGAGAATGTTTTTAGTGTACTGTTCATAGAAACAACACATCAAAAGAGCATTGCTTGTCTCCCAGCCAAACATGGAGACCAAATAAAACATTAGCAAAAATTCACTTTGCTGGGCTGGGTGAGGCACTGGTTGTGTCATCTCTGTCATGTTGATACAAATACAGACTGGATCCAGTCTGCCTTTCGAAATAATAGCTCACTCAATCTTCATTGTGGGATTAAATGCATCAACAGCCCTTCAGGGCAGCTCCTAATGGAGCCTGTTACTACCATTTGTACCGAATAAGTGGTTATCAGCCCACAGGAAATTATTGTAGCAAGTCAGAATATTCGGTCTGACTGCCCCAGGGGAGGATGAACTGCTCATACCAAATCTGAGTGTTATCTCATCCCTGGCACCTCTTGCAACCAACGTTTGGCTTGACTGGCTGAAGGTTCTTTGCACTTCAACTCTGAAGCTTCTACTCCTGTTGCAAAGGGTGAGAAAGGGCAGAAGGCAGGACAAGAGGGGAGAGAGAGAAGTGAATTGTTACCCACTAGAGATTCCTTTCTAGAAACCCTCACTGAGTCATTTGGGCTTAAATCCCTTGAGATACTGAAGTGTCACCTCCTAATATTCCTTTCAGCTTCCTACCCTTGTGTCAGGGCATTGAACACCAGCACCTGGTCCTGCTGCTCCTGAACGTGACAGCTGAGCCTCTGAACACCCACAGCACCAGCATGGCCCAATCCCATTCAGACAAAAAGGGCTTATAACCACAGCTGGTACATGAACAGCCCAGTGAAGAGTCAGTAGCCTCAGGTTTAGTTAATAAGAAGAGTTTCCCTCTGCACTGGGAATCTCCTGTGGCCATCTGCATCTCCTGAGGCTCCCTCATGTCAATCCCTCTGATTTCTGGCTCGTTTGAACCACTTCCACCAAACAAAAAGGTCTCAGAATTCACACAGAAGTAAATCCTCAAGTCACTTTGCAAAACCTCTGAACCTCAGGTATCACAAAGTAAGCAGACCACACACAAGGTGAGCTACCACAGAAGTCTGATTTTCCTTCACACACAACTCTGTGTTTACAGATGGATTCACAGCTCCTTGCAAGTCATCCTGCTACCTTTTGGAGAAGACATATTCATACTCCTGCAGAGAGAAGAAGCCAAGAGTATTTCACCTCAATAATTCTTGAAAAATTTTGCTGACTACAAAATGGATAAAGATGGCATACTGGTATTTTCCTGGCATTGATGGGATATCAGGGTGCTGGGGATTTGCTGGGAAGCCACTTTGGGGATTGCCTTCATCCTTTTCCTGTAAGTCCTCACCTGTGCACAGGCAAGCATAAAATTGCATCCATAAAACACTTTTATCCTGATTTCTGAATGGAATGAGGCATGGGCAGTGTGTCACTTTTTGCCTGACTAGTCCCTCAAAATTTTTGAAATAATCACTCACTTTCAATAAAACTTGGCTGAGCAGCAAAGATCTGAAGGTGTTGCCTTACCAACATGTTTTGGGGAAATAAAGAGCTGGGCAGAGAGTCTGTTCCAGAGAAGCAAGGACCATGGTGCAATCTCAGCCACCACTGGGGACAGGAGGCACAAGCACTTAACAGAAAGTCTCCAGCCAGATCTCACACTGTATTCTGCAGAAGTCCCTCCATCCTTGGGCTTGTTCCTGTAAATCAGCAAAGCTCCTGGAGCCCATGGAGGCAGAAATGTGGGCTAAGGAGGGGAAGGAGTTCAGATCACCCTCCTGCCTGGATCCCCCCATGCTGGGAAGGAGCCGAATGCACATGGCAGCTTCTATCCAGTTCAGAGAAACCAATCAGAAAACAGATTTCTTTGCTTCTGTTGCTCAGAAAACTCACAAATTAAAAGTTTAGAACTTTCAACCCACATTTTAACTGCAAAAATCAGCCATAAGCTCAGGGTTTCCTTTTCTTTTGACAAAGTATTTTTCTCCAACATCTTTAACTAATACATGCAAGCATAACTGTTTTTGTTATTTTTGGCATTCTGACCTTGCAAAAACTCAAGACTAAAATCTCTGCTCAAACATCTTAATTTCTTTTTGTGGCTCTCTGGTCTATGAAATTGAAGGGTTGCTATAGGACCCAATACTGCTGGAATTTATCTGTTTAGGGAGACGCGTGGTTTAATCTGTGCTTTGAAGAACAAAGCAGAACACACAAAAAATTACATGGACTGTGCAAAGAGATTATAAAGGAGAAAATAAGACAAAACAATGTAGGTCAAATCTGGGACATAATCCAATGCTGTAAGTTTGTGGGTATGGGCACAAATGTGTCCTCTTTAGTAATTGTGTCTGAGAGGAGTTGGTGTGTTTGTCAGCCAGCCTCTTGCTATAGGGTTTCCCATATAGCAGGGACTTTCCATCTGAACCACACCATTAAATGTCTTCAGCTCACAACTGCTGACACTCACAGAGCTCCTGTCACAGACAAGGGGCCACTGACAGCAGTGTCACCGTGCACAGAGCTAGAGCATGGGGGTGAGCAAGTTCACCATTCACCTTTGTCCCTACAGAACACAAACCCTTATGCTTCTGATTAAATTAACTCATTTGTACCTGTGGGAAAATCCCAGCCCAGTATCACAGAGTGCACTGCACAAGCCAGTACACTGACATTCATAACAACTGATGCGTTAACGAGGATTTGAATAGAATCATTTCAGCATTAATAACATTTCCATCTCTGGAGATCAAGCCTTTGCATTTCTGTGCATTTTGACATCCTTTCTCAACTGAGCATATTGCTAACAAAAATCTAAGTAAAGCCAACACACCAAGCATTTGTTTGCATAAATACAAATGGAACCTGGGGGTAAAACTAGTGCTACAGAGCTGAGAGTCTTTAGCATAAGCAAAAGAATATTAACATTTAGGGACAAGTACAGTAGATACATATTCTTAACTATTACACATATGAAATGCAATAATGGGTGAGATGATGCTCCCAGACCAGTATCCCACCACCTTCCACAGAAGCTTTAGGAGAAAAGCTAAAGAACCTGTCTAGATAAGAAGCACATCCTCAGGAGTTCACATATCAAATCCCTAAGCAATTACTTGTGCTCAGAAACAAGAATTCCTTATTTTCATATATCTCAAAGCAAGTCAGGGAAACTAAAGTTCAGGGATGGTAAGTGTGCTGACTTACTCCTGGCCTAGAGATATGCATATTGTTGAGTTTGGTGTGGGGTTTTTTTGTTTGCCATAGCCTTTTTTATGGGAGTTTTTGTTTATTTCTTTGGGGTTTTTTTAGAGAAGTTAGGCCATATCTATGATTTCAATGAAATTAACGTTGACGTGAAAATACAGCTATTGCTGAGAACAGATTAAAAGTGATTTGTGCTTTTCTTATTCTGCATGTTGACTTTCTTACAGCGCCATACATCAGAATCTGAAGTGCACAACTGGGATTTTAGTAAAGGCTAGTTTAGAAAAAAAAGCTGTCCCTAACACAGTTGTCTGTGGTAAGTACAGCAGAGGGTAGTTTAAATATTGATTCACTTTGGCTCACACCAGGAGGAGATGCATGGATGCCTGTACAAGACAATTCACAATAGCATACCTGTGAGCTGCAAAGTAGCACTTCTAAGTGGGTTGGAAGAAAACAGATGCTTCTGCCTGCTGCAAAAAAAACCCCACTCTCAATACTATAAAAATGTGTACAAAAGAAGCCAGGGACCAAATGGTACTTGAAAGATAAGCAGGATGTTTTGAATCATGGCTGAAAGCATATGAGTCTAAATTCCCTATCCTCCAAAAGACCTTGTGGGTGGGGAGAAACTATCATGACCTAATTCCTCAATTCCAGATGGATTTTTTTCTTTTTCCCTGATAGAAGCACATCCAGTCACTGCAAAGTATAGCATTTAAGGGGGACTGTGTTTTACAAAGATTTTTAGAAAAAAAAATCATCTGTGTGACTCCACATAGCAAGCAGAGGAAATAATGCAGCTGCTGGCTCATGCCAAATAAAAAATCTTCTGTAGTTACTAGCAAAATGTGGCATCCAGGGTTACTTTTCAGACCTGCTACAGTTCACAATACGGTCTCTCAAATGGCTGTGCCAGCATAAGTAGGAGTGGGTGCAAGGGGGAAAGTGGGATCACTTCTTTAAAGTGATTTAATTAGAATTATAGGCTGGGATAAGTAACAGAATATCCCTGCCTGCTTCTTTTTAGCATTTCCATATATTTTCTTTTTTTGGCTCTAGTCTTGCAAGCAGCCATTGCTTTGAGCAGGACCAAAGGCTGATCCTGCCCTGCATCTGCTTGGATAGAGGCCTGTAACCAGAACCATAGGGAAAAAGCATAAGAAATATGACAAACTCAAAAGAACTCTTCCTCTATCATCTTCCATTAACCAGTAGTTTAGAATCTTCATGCAGAGCTCACTGAAACTGTGAAAGAATCATATCAGAAGTATTGCTCCTATAGCTCATTGGTACTTGGAAGAGAGTTTTACAGGAAAAAAATATAAATATGTATAAAATAAAGATCTAATCAGAGAAAGGCACCATCATATAGCTGTAGTAATTATTGCAGTTCAAATAAATGCATAAGCTGTCATATGCACAAATACAGATGTATTTCACCAGTTTGCAGGAATTACTGAAAAAAGAAATAAAAAAAGCTCATGAAAACCTATACAGAGGGAAAAATAGTCATGGTAAAGCAGCCTCAAAGTAGTGGAAGGGTCGTGCTCTAGAGGCACTCAAGCTTCAGCAGTCTGGCTGCTGTCCCAGAGGGACTCATCACCTACACCACCTAGGTCAAACTGACAGCACAGATATCAGGGAAACTTCCCTCCCACGCACACAGCTATTAAACAATGATCAGTCTAGCTGCTTATCCAGAAAGATTCAAAAGATCTATCGTGTAAAATAAAACCTCATTGTTCCCAGCTTTTAATAATAGTTCTCTGAAAAGCATCTCTAATGATCGTGACCACACAGGCTTTATGGGAGAGCAAATCACAGAGGACAGACCATAGATCTTTGCCCTGGGAAAAGCCATGGAGCGTTTCTTCCTGGACCCAATGATCAACTGGAAAAGCAACTTTGGTTTGGGAGCAGTTGGAGAGAGAAAAGAAGAGAGAATATCACAAAGGTTTTCAAACCATAATTGCTATGAAAATGTTGTCTTAGAAGTATCTGCTTGCTACTTACTGCAGTACAACAGCTCTCAAGGCTCTCAGATGCAGGAAGACCTGCAGCACCACCAGGAAAATGCAGAATCTCATAACTATCTGACTTAATGGCAACTCTTCCTTTTCCTTCCTGTGCCCCCTATGAACTAATGTCCTGGGGTTTCTGTGAGTGTTCACCCTGATGCCTTCCCCAGCAGAATCTACACTGACATATATATAAATAGGAGCAGGCACATGCAAAGTCAACTGATAGAGATATTTTGGGATATTAGTGAAAAAAGGAACAAGGGAACCCCGCAGAACTTGTCTTCACCAACTGCCCTGCGCTCTTTTAATTATTTTTTTTTCTACTCAAGTATAAATAGTGCTTTAATGGTTTCCTTGAGACAAACTATTCTGACAAATGTTTATGGAGTTAATAAGGAATTCCCTGCTCTGTGAGTAGGTAGATGTTTAGACAGTTTGATATTGGAAACATTACACAGCCTGTGCTGTAGCAGTTCATAGGAAAGTTTGATGCAAGATCAGTTTCCTGTTCCAGTCATGTCACATTGCAATTTATAGCCGTAGACCATGAGGCAGCAGTTCCAAGGAAGGCATCCTGCAGCAACAAAGGGCATGTTACTGCAAATAGTACTGTTGTCCAAGCACCAGTTTGCAAGCTTTTGAGGTTTGTTTTATTGACAGACTTTGGGGTTGGGTTTTTTTTGGGTTTTTTTTTTGTTTTTTTTTTTTAATTAGACAACAGAAAGGATAAGAGACCTCAAACCCTCCCACTTACTTGTAGCAGAATGATTGGTAATACCCCTCAGACCTTAACCCAGACCAGGAGTCCACTGGATGAGGTGCTGTAAAAACACCAAAGTCCTTTATCATCCCAGAAGTCACCTTTTCCTGCTTACCTGGAAATTTCATCCACAGGTAGTTATTTTGCATCCTAAATCCCAAGATCTGCAGGAGAGACCTAATGTTTTCTCCCCTGCTGCAGATACTCAAGGTCTTCATCCAAGCTCTCTTCAGGGCCTGATTCAACCAAGCAATACACTGGCTAGTATTGCTAGTAAATAGGAAAATTTTATTAAAATGATCCCCACCCCCACCCTGGACACAGAGTAACATGAAACAACATTTCCCCATCATTGCTCAATCACCATTCAAACAGGAAGCAAAACAAGACTTTCATTTTGAAGTACCATTTTATTTTCTGCTAGGTTTGTATACAGAGCTTCAGCCTAGTTCAGACAAACTGTGCACTGCAGTAGCTGTGGGGACAGGGTGCTTGCATGCTGTGCCTTTGCAAGGCCACCTGGGGTGGGTTTGCAGGGCAAGGCTTTTGTAGCAGCGTGGGGTGGGGGCTACAGGGGTGGCTTTTGTGAGAAGACACCAGAAACTTCCCTATGTCTGACAGAGCCAATGCCAGCTGGCTCCAAGACAGACCCACCCCTGTCCAAAACTGAGTCCATCAGCAACAGTGGCAGCAGGTCTGGGATAACGTGTGTAAGATGGATGAAAAAAACCTGTGCAACTGCAGCTGAAGAGGAGAGTGAGAATGTGTGAGAGAAACAATTGTGCCAACACCAAGGTGGGCAGGAGGTGCTCCAGGTGCCAGAGCTGAGCTTCCCTTGCAGCCCATGGAGGCCCATGGTGGAGCAAAGATCTACCTACAGCCTGTGGAGGATCCCATGCTGGAGAAGGGGAATGCCCAAAGGAGACTGTGAGCACATGGAAAACCCATGCTGGAGCAGGTTTGCTGGCTAGTGACTCCATGGGGGACCCATGCTGTTGGAAAAAATTGAGGAGAACTGTCTCCTGTGGGAGGGACCCCACAAAGGAGAGGGGAAGAGTGTGAGGAAACCTCACCATGAGGAGAAAGGAGTGGCAACAACTGATGAACCACTCCCTGTCCCCCTGCACCATTGTGGAATGGAGAAGAGAAACTCAGGAGTAAAGCTAAGCACAGGAAAATCAGAGGATGGGAGGAAAGTATTAAGATCTGGGTTTATTTCCCATTATCCTACCCTGACGTGATTGGTAATAACTTAATTTTTCTCCAAGTCAAGTCTATAACTGGTGATCATTCTCTCCCTGTCCTTATCTTGGCCCATAAGCCTTTTGTTTCATTTTCTCTCCCCTGTCCAGCTGAGGAGAGCAGTGATAGAGCAGCTTTGGTGGACACCTGGTCTCCAGCCAGGCTCAACCCACCACACCACCACCTCTACAAAGCACCACTTTACACGCTTTTCAGAACACCAAAGCAGTGAAGTAGTATTTGCACAAAAAATTGCATTATAATCGCAAAAATTGTGTAAACATTTTTAGCATTACTCAAATACAGCATCTGCCTTGAATATTGGGCCACATCCCTACAAGATAATGCATGTTATGGGAGAGTTCTCTGAACAGGGCCTAGTTGTGTTTCTAAGATATGCTAAGGGCTGCTATGAAGTCCCCCACTGCATTCTGCAAATTCCCTGCTCAGCCTTTGAGCCAAGTGCTGGTTCTGCTTTGACCAACACAGTCCAGATATCCCTATGCAAGTGGCACCAAAGGACGAATTGGTCCAAACCACAGCTGAACTTTATCCTTCAGCTTCCTAAAATATGTCCTTGATGTTGGCTCTTGGTGCTGTTCTCTGATAATTCCAAGTGGCCAAAACTTCCAAAACTTTTCAAAATTACCTCTGGTTGTGGTCATCTGCCTTAATATCAGGGATCAAACTTTCTCTAGGAGAAAACACAGGAAACTCCTCTTGAAAATAAAATGGCAACAGGGAAATGTTGAAATGTTTGAAACCAGACAGCATGAACCAGCTTTTTAGAGTACCAAGAAATCTACAATCCAGTTTTTAATTTGAAAGTTTAAATACAAGAAGTTTACTCTAGAGCTTTGTAATGCTGGACCCTCTGTTAGAGCATAGTCCATAAGTCAGAACTCCAGCTGTTTGGGTTGTGGCTGCATCAGAACTAGATTTGATCAGTCACAATGCTGAAAGATCTCCATCGATGGCTGTTTCATGTTTTTTTTCCTCAAGTACCTGTTCCAGTAAGATCTGTGTGCAAACTGGAGGTTAAATGTGGTCCAGACAAGGTCCGACAATCAATGCATGTATGTACTATGGTAGGGGCTTAAATTGATTTCAAGCTTTTTTTGCCTGTAAATTAATTTATATTTTAAATAGCTTGATTGGACCTGGACATGGGTATTTAAACTTCCCTTAAAAGTTCCCTTGTAAACCAGAGTTTTGGATCTCATTTCTCCCAGTGGCATACCAGGTAAAGAGGAGTGAGCACACTCATTTGATGTTATCTAGGGAAGTAAGGAATGAGCATAATGAACACAGACTCGCTGCTTTTCTGTTAATCCACCCTCAACGCCTGCCTACACAACAGCAGCAGAGAGTGCACTGTCTTTGCCTGCAGCATTCACCCCTCTATGGAAGAAATAATGGCTTTTGTGCTTTCTGTACTCTCAGATCCTGACAGCCCATGGTCAGACACAGGCATGCACGCTGATGCCTGGTCTGGGTCTCTCATCACAGCCAGGTTTCTGGCATAGCTTTAATAAACTATCAAACTACCTATTTTGAAAGCAAGATAAGGAAGAGGAAAAGAAGAAGTAAGCATGAACTATTTCATGAACTTCACAAACCAAGAAAACATGTCACAATTCTGTCCAACCAAACCTACAATCCTCCTCAAGATGCACAGAAACTGTTCAAAGCATAAATACTCAATGAATGCCAAACCTGCACAGTCAGGCAGGTTTCCTCTCTCTCTCTAGGAGCTTAAGGAGGGTCTCTCCACATTTCTTACATTTTGTTTCCGTGCACAAGAAGTCTCCAAGAGGTATTTATTCCATTCACACGAAAAAACAATTTCATGTACCTGAAAGACAAAAACGATGGCAGCACAGAAAGTTTTCTTCATTACAAAGTGTTTTTCCATCAGGCAATTATTTATAAGAACTTTTGTTAACACTGGAGTTGAGGCTCTGGAACAAAGTGGATATATTGTTTACTAGCTTTGCCAGTCAATCTCCTCTTACAAAACCTCTCCCTTCCCCCTCTCCTTTTGCAGCCAAGTCAGTCCCTTGCATTGCTCAGGAGTTTCCTTTGTCACCAAGATCTCCTTTTCCACAAATTGTCCCCTGAATAATGCCATCTTCAATGTAGTGGCCCGAGATATCCGTGCTCCTGCAGAGAACTGTTGAGGGGATCCGAGATGAGCGTCTCTCCTGGCTCTTATCCTCAGAGGAGCAGCAAATCATCCTTTTCATGGTAGCCCACATCTCATCATCTTTGTATGAATAAATTATTGGATTCATGACAGAGTTCAACAGGGCCAGGAGTAGAAACCACCTTTTAACATTCTGAATCCCACAGTCAGTACAGTTCAGGCCATCAAGCAATAAGACGACCAGGCCAGGGGTCCAGCAGACAACAAAGGCACCTAGAAATATAGGAGACAAATAAAAAGGATATCAAACCTGACTTCAAACTTCCAGTGTTTTGGAGTGTTTAATATCTTACAAGGTTAATGAGTTTGTCAAAATTCTACACAAAAATGAGAAAAACAGGAGAGGACAAAATTCTAATCACAGTAGCAAGATTATATCTGCTACAACTCCTCTGCCAAGCCCCGAGCAGGAGGCAGGGCAGCTCTCAGAAGACTGCAGGGAGCAAGACTGAGCTGCTGACAGCATCAACTCAAACACACACAGGAAAAGGTCATCACAACAGTGATTTATCCATGCTGATAAATAAACAAGAGCTCTCAGCATTTAAAAGCAGAGAACTGGAGCTTGAACACACTTCCTCTGTTCATCTCTGTCATGTACTGGAGGAGAAGATACTAAGTGGTTCACTTCCACCACTGCCATAATATGATCTAAAGAGACAACTCTGCTGCCACCCTACAGCTGACTCTGCAGTGCTAATTAATAAGACAGGTGTCACATAATTTAAACATGTCCTGGGTGGGAAACCCACAGCTAGTGTAGGATGCATGCCACTGCCTACAATGCACAAGCATTGTGAGCTCCCTGGTCAGAGGTGAGCCCACCTCCTTCCACTGCTCCCTCCCAGGCTCTGCATGCTGAGACACAGCAATTTGGCCACAGGAAAAAAAAATTAGTTACACAGGAAAAGAGAGGAGGAACCAAATAGATGAGTTGGTGAAGGTGAAATGAAGGATGTAGCAACCAGGGCTACAGAAATGAAGGGGTGGAAGGGGTGGAAAAAAAAAAAACCCAAACCAAAACACGGCCAGTATAAGGAAGTAAGTGCATAGTGGTGGGGGAAGAGAAAACTCCGCTAGAGAGGCAAAAAAAAAAATAAATTAAAGAATAAGGGACATCTTAGACAGACTGAACACAGCACAAAGCATTAAAACCACAGCTTAGAAGGCAGTTCAACATTGCTTTTTCACCTTCCCATGTTCCATGTGCACACCCACACCGTAAGTGAGGGTGAGGAGGGGTAACATTGCTACCAAATGCAGCCTCAGCCACAAGCTGGAGAGGGGCCCTGGACAGCCCCATCTGCCCCTTGGTCTCTCCACTGCCCTGCAGCCCGTGATCCCTTGCCCAGAGCCCAGGGAATGAGTAGCCATATGCATGATAATACTAACTTAGCACAAGCCACAATTGCTGTCTGACATACAGAAATAGAAAATTACAACTCTGCCCAGCAGTCACAGTTTGAACAATGTACTGAGGAAATTCCAATCACTTATCAGAGCAGAGTTTCCCCATTTTGGAGCTTAGAAAAAAAAAATAATTCAACAAATAATAGCATCTACATGCCTAAATGCTCTCTGGGGATGTGGATATCTGTTCAACACTTTTGGCAGAACAAGCAAGTCCACCTCATCCTTTAAAAGCTGCTGATATTCCCACATCCAAGCTGTGGAAGCCAGCAGTGGGAGAGAGCCTGGCTCACAGTAGGAGCCAGGCAGTGCCACAGCCAGTGCTCAGCAGCACCTCAGGCACCCCACTAGCCTTGCTGCACACACAGGCTTCTGTCAGCAGCACTGACACTGATCCCATCGAGGTCTGCAGTGGACATTGCCTGTATGACAGGCAGGCCATAAGGGTATGCTAAGTGGATTTGTGTGATTTAGCAAGCACTAGGATTGCTGAAAACGTGTCCAGGACAAGGTATTGTTTGTGGATCTTGAGCTCCTGGACTACAGATAAAATTCAACTGATTTACTCTGTCCTAGGCAATACTGAACAGAAAGGCAAGAGACCACTGTCTTCAGAAACTGAATTTTCTTCTCTGCTGTACCAAGATTTTTGTGATGCTAAGTACTAATTTCATGGTGTTAGTTTTGAGATACTGGTTAACATCAGTAACATTCCTCCATTGCCCACTGGCACTGGGAGCTGCATGCTGCTACCACAACACTTGTTTTCCCTGGTCAGTCTCTGTACTACACACTGGTTTGGCTCCTGCATGCTGAGTAAGCAGTTGTGAGCAGGGCATCAGCTCTCTCTTATCATCTACAAGGGAGAAAACACTGCACAGATTTGCTGTCCTGAGGTTCACCAGCAAATCTCATCAGTTTTAACAAGTGCTGTAACCCAACCACCCAGACAATACTGTGTTTAGTTAAGTGTCTCAGCAAGTATTTGGACACAGAGCTTTCACTGCCTACCAAGGGTCACTGGCAAAGCTGCTAATCCACCAGCTCCATGCAGAAACTGAGATGGTAACAAACCTTCCTTAGAACAGATGCTGAAAGCATTTTTACCACTTGGACCACAAAGCATGCAAGGTGCAACCACACTTTCATGGAAGTCTGCAGGAGAGGAAAGAGAGTCCAAAATACACAACTAACAAAAGACACAGAAATGTCTCCTTCAAACAGGACCCAAGATTGGAACCAAGGCAGGACTCGTAGGATGTATCCCTGTCTATCTATACAAGCAAAATCCTGAAAAGTTTCAGCTGCAAAAGTAAAGAAAGATAAATGACACCTGCAGGCATGTCTTCACACATTTCCCACACCAAAAACAAGGACAGGGCAATGCAGTGACATTGTCAAAGTTACTGGATGATGCTTTCATGGGGCTGCTGCTTTGTCTCCATCAAAAACACATTTTGCTCTTAGCACCACAGAGATGAAAGTGAGGCACGTCTCAGACTCACAGCCTTGCTCAGATTTTGTTATTTTTACCACCAAGCTTTCAGAGGGAACCGTGGTTAAGCATAAAAATATACCTTAGTCTCAGCCCTTTGGCAATTTTCTTGTTTGCAGAATATTTATCCCATAGGAGCTCCCCTCCCTGACAAAGTGCCACACTCCAAAAATAATTTAACTTCTGGGACTCTTTAAAATTCACGAAAGTGACATGAAATACAGGCTGGCTGCCACACAGATTAGAACAACTCGGAGTTTTTCCACCAGATTATGGGAGATCAGGTGTCACAATGCCTCAAGGTTAGTTGGAGGATTTTCCATTAGATTCAACCATGGAATTTCTTGTAAATTACATCATCTCTGTTTAAAAATTAATTCCTGTGGATCTGGAAGCACTACTGATGCTTCAACAGCATCATTTCATAAACTCCTGCACATCAAGGCTATCCCTGAGCATGCCAACACAGAGAAAAGAAAAAGTGCAGTAGGTTCCAGCTGCCAATGCCACATGTGCGACCAAGTTAAAACAGCCAGTTACCAATTAAACTATAAATTCACTGAAACTGAAAATCATCCACCCCAAAGCTGCTATTTCAGCAGGAATCTCACTGCCAGGTTCAGAGGAGCTACCACATACACAACCACCTGCAAATCACATACCCACACCTGCAGCCACTCTCCTTCAAAGTTACAGTCACAGGCTGAGCTTTATTACAGGGATTATGCCACAAGGTCAGCCTAAAAGGATTTTAGCCCCTTTTTCTTGGTTTAACATCTTCCAGTTTCAACTAGATAACTCCTGTGGTTCAGCATGCCAAAGGGAAAGCCTTATTCCTATGCCATGATGGACTATTAGGGGTTGTGGAAGGAATATGCAGATGACAGGGACTTGACTCCCAGCCTCTGGAAGGGACCCTCCAAGCCTAAGTGATGGTGCAAAAAACCACCTGAAGCTGTGGTCACCAGGAATCCATGAAATGACACTAAAATCTCAAGTCCCCCAACTCTCAACTGCAGGGCCACAGGAGGAGAACACCCAGAGAGGACAGGGATGTTTTGCTGGAAGGGCAGCCAGCCACAGCCCAGCCTTCCCAAGGGAGAAGCAGGAGGGAGCTGGGAGGAGCAGCAGTACCCAGCTACACACAGCCTCCTTCCACTCAGCAGCAGAGGAGAAGGATTTTGTGCTGAATATCCCATGAAACCAACAGAGAACATGAACGAGAATGTTGGGGTTTATTATGCTTTATCCAGCACAGCATCTTGGAATGGGCTTTTAGTTAAGATGAAATCAGGCATGTACTCCAAAGCATTTTCAGATGTTTTGGAAAAAAAACCATTAAAAATAACTGCTTTGGGTAAAGCTCACGTGCTGCAGATACTCTAGGCCCTTGCATCGGTGGTTATAAGCAGAATTTTGGAAGAATCACTTTGGTCACTTGGTGACTCCTGTGGTAATTGGAAAGTCCATAAAACAAGCTATTTGGTTGTTAATACATTTTGCACCCAGTGCTTGAATGACTCAGCCAGGAGAGCACATTTCAAACTGTTTAAAAAAATTAAGTTCTCATTCTTAGCAAAAAATGGTTATAAAAAGCCCCTCAGAGTCAAAATTTGGAGAACTGATATGAAGGAACGTGCCAAGTTACATTTCCTCTGAACCATAAACTTGAAGTAGACTGTACAGTCAGCAACACCAGCACTAATTTAACTTCTTTGGAAGCAGGGTCTGTTTCAGTTTTGTTTCTGACTGACAAAGTAAATACACCAAATTATGATCTCTAAAGTAGCAGTCATACTAAGTTAAATTTGCCTGGCTCAGCACACAATAACATTAAATGTTCTGCCTGAATTATAGTTCAATTTCATGGCTGAAAAGCCATATGTTGTGAGTAAGAAGAAGCTTATGGTGATCTTCTAATCAACCCATAGCTCTAAGACCCCACTCCCTAGGAAAAGAAAAATCAAGTTCAAAATGAGATTTAAAGTGATGTTTATTTCCACACAGCAGCATGGTCACAGAGAACACCAAAGGCTTGCCACAGGCTAAAGGACCACGAGGGATGAGGGGATGGCAGCCACCATCCCTGTCCGTCCAACTCCCACACTGGCTGCAGGGTGCAGCTCTGCCTTTGACAGAAACACTCAGAGAACTGCTTTTCAGAAGTGCTCTGTTTTCTCTCTTTCCAGTGCAGCAGTTAACTACAGTCTAGTCATCCCTATGCATTAGGGCAGGATCATATTTGGAGCAACTCAGAGTTTTCCTGCAGGGACTTTCTCCTTCCAGGTGGATGGTTTAGGTTTCACTGCTCAAGAGCTTAGGTGGGGCAGTAGATCAAACCTTGCTCTTGCAAGTCAAGGGCAGGGGGACAGGAACAGCCACCAAATTGACTCTCAGAAGAACAGCTGGGGAAGGATTTCGAAAGAAAAGGCTCTGGCAGTGGACAAGCCAACACCAGAAGACACAGAAGTATAAGTGAGAACCTTGTACGTGCTTGAACTATCAGTCCACTTTCTTTTACAAGGTCAGGCATTGTGGAGTTTAATGGATTTCAGCTTCTGAAGCTCTTTAAGACATCATTTGGTAGAAAAAGGTGTTATGTAGCACAGCACTATTGTTTCAGAAACAAAAATAAAATCAGATATCAGGCTGTGCAAACAGCATCCAAAAACTGTAAGGCGAAGTAAGTGTCCTCAACTTGAACTTCCTACCCTGGAAGTCCTATCTCCATGAAAAATTACACTTTTCTCCCAGAGCTCTCTAATACTACCATGCTGCAGTATGACACAACTGAGTCCCAGGTATACACAACCACCAGCTTTCCCAAAAGCTCCAGCTTTGCTACATTGGCTCATCCAACCTCAGAACAGCTATTAGAGCAGTAAAGGCATATTTGTGGGTTTAGAGTCCATCACCACCACCTGAGTCCAGCTTCACAAATATCTCAGTGTACCCCCAGTTCCACTTAGAGCCCTGCTCACACCATATCTGTTTTCCAGGACACATCTTGCTCAGATTCAAGTAATCCTGGGGAAAATTGTCTGCTACAGCTGGTATTTGTTCCAAGGATCAGTCATCTGCTCAGTTCATCTCTAATTTAATGTGCACTACATCACAATTTCCTGATGAAGTGATCTGAGCTACTCAAGTATCAACAGTGTCTTTAGGGTAGAACCCAGGGCAAATCTCATGTTATGATTTAGAGATCTAAGGCTAGACTGTACCATCACTATCTAAAAGTATTTTGCACCACACAATATACACAGATCGAAGGTGAATCTTTCCCTTGAAAAGAAAACCTCTATCAAAGTCACAGACCCACCAGTCATTCTCTCCTTTCCCTAGGGAAGGTGCATTTCCAGGGGGAAGAAGTTTCTATCTCCAGGAAACAGTCAAGAGGAAGATGTGCAAGGAAAACTATCGACATCCAACAGTAGTGCTCATGACCTTGCGCAAACATTAAAAAGCATTATTTTGAAAATGTTCTATTAGGTAATTATAAACCTTCACAAGCCTTTCTCCAAAGCGATTTTGTATCTTCCTGCTAAAAAAAAAAAAAAAAAAGCACGAAAAACCTTTACCTTCACAATTTGTGTTTTGTAACAAGGTGCCTATACTTTTCTTCTATGTGTTGATCAGTCCTCTATCTCAGGTTTCTGCATAGTGCAACAGCTATTTCACTGTCTAAAGCACACAGAAGACTAGATGCCTCCAGCACTTACAAGTTCAGTGAGGTTTTTTCGTGTTAGGAGGGCTGAGCATTTTTTGCGAAGTTTTTTGTTGGTTTATTTCAAATAAAACCTAAACCCAACCAACACAAACCAATGCACTGGCACTGCCAGCCTTGCCCACTGTGGTTTGTAGTCTCTTACCTAAGACAGTCATGACAGTCTTCATAAGTTTCACAGGGGTTCTCCTCCGGCTAATGGACCCGCTGGTGTGTGACGACAAGACATTGGTTTTCCTCTGGACATACATGTAGATTCTTATGTAAACCACCACCATAATGAAGAAGACAACCAGGTTTAAGACACTCCAGAACACCAGGTAACTTCTGCTGTAAATGGGTGCCAGGGATGAGCAGACAGTGATGTCACAGAGGCAGTTCCAACCCAGGGTCGGAACGGCACCCATGAAAATGGCAATGGCCCAAATGGATATAATTAGGAAGGTGACTCTCTTCTTGGTGAGGTTGCTGTGGATCTTCATGCGCATGATGGACATGTGGCGCTCCACGGCGATGACCAGGAGGTTCACCAGGGACGCCGTCAGGCTGGTGTCCAGGAGACCCTGGCGCAGAAACCAGCGGTTGACTGTCAGTGTCTTCGACACCGGGCCCGTGTTGAACATCAAGAAGACGTAGGCAATCCCAGCAAAAAAGTCTGCAGCGGCTAAGTTGGCCAGAAGATAGTAAAAGGGAAAATGAAACCTCTTGTTCTTCACCACAGCTGCTATGACCAATGAATTTGAAATAAAAATGAAGAGGCAGAAAAATGTCCCAAAGCATAGAACACCGATGAGCTGTGGTCCTGTCCACTCATCCGCCGTGTCCGTCTTTGTCCTGTTGTAGAAAAAGTCCATGCGCTTGTCATAGTAGCATTCGTTCATCCTGGATTAAAGCCCCTGCATCCTAGGAAGGGTGGAAGGGAAAAAAAAGATTAACAATCAGCTAATAGTCCTTGCTTCAATCACCATAACTTCCTTTTTGGGGTACAAGGGGTTGTGACAGAGACATGAGAGGGTGTATACACGGAAGCCTTAAGTAGAAATTCAAACCGTACAGGGTAGATGCAGAAGATATTCTGGAGGACCATAGTGCATGATGTTTGGATGAATCAGGAATTTTAAAAGATTTTCCTACTTAAAAAATTCCAGCACAGTTCTTTTGCACTAGCAGTCATACTGTACAGGCAACAAAGTGGAAGTTAAGAAAATTACTTTCTGGAGGTCATGGAGAAAATCTGAGCAACAGCCAAGCCATCCTTGATGTGAAATCCCATGTTTGAGCCACAGCCCCATCATTATTTCCATTTCTCAGTGTAGCAAGTTGGGACAGGGAAGCATAAATCATAACTCTTCCATTTTACTGACTAAGCAATAAAAGGCCCACTACAGAAAAAAAATTTTTTTGGTTTTTCAATTATATATTAATAAATGTAAAAAATGTATGCATACAAGGTACTACAGGCATATATATTCTGAGCACATATCTGTTATTTACTACTAGAGGACTTAGGTAAATGTGCTGAAAACAGAAAAATATTTTCTAGATATTTGACTATTCTAAAGCCAGGAATTATTTTACTGGGCTCTCAACCCACAGGCTTGTGAGCACCACACAGCCCAGTTATCTTTAAAACCAGTTCCCTACTTAAACACAGGCTAAAGCAAGCCCCAGGAACAGCAGTAGTGCTGGGGTTTATTTCTCATACCTGCTCAGCACTGTTTTGGACACAGGGATATTAAACCTGATGATGGAGAGGGACTCCAAGTTCCAGATTACATCACACTTCTGCTACACTGTCAAAGTCAATGTCAGCTGCCTTGGCAATTTTACTGCCTTCTTTATGAACAAAACTGAACCTGGAATAATTTA
Source organism: Trochalopteron elliotii (assembly GCA_024734555.1). Lineage (NCBI taxonomy): Eukaryota > Metazoa > Chordata > Aves > Passeriformes > Leiothrichidae > Trochalopteron > Trochalopteron elliotii. The sequence continues at coordinate 3,120,956 of JANPWX010000080.1, read as the reverse complement.
CACAGGAGATCTGACAGCAATTGCTCATGGCTGCTGGACCCCATGCAGGATCTCACAGCACAGAAGGGAGAGTTTGTGTCTGATCATCTCTAGTCCTCACATTCACTGTCAGAATCTGAAGAAGGATTTTAACAATTCATCAATAGATGTTGTACAGTTTTAGCAAAACCCAGTATGTTATGCTACCTGTGTTATTTCACACAATATTTACAGTAATTTAAAATCAAGTTACACTATTCCATAATAAATATTTTCGGGAAATTTATCTTTTTTAATATTTCATTTTTCTGAACTAGCTCCTTAGCCTCTTTTCCTTGATTCTTCTTAATTCCCACCCAGTAGTCAACATGAAAGCAGGCCACTGGACACTGTTGTCCATTACCTTCAAGAATCTGGCCAGCCACTTTTTTTACAAAAGACTATATTACTTAGAGCATCAAATTTAAGCACATAGAACTAAGTGCAGCTACTTAAGGACAAGAAGTGAAAGGAAACAAGTAAATCATCCCTTGTGCTGAAATATTACAGAGCATCCCTCCATCTAAAAACAAAAAGCCTCAGCAATGCAGATCCACAGCAATGAGTCAACTGGAATTCAACGCCCACTGCTCCCTGCTCACGGCAACAAAGGGGAGCTGGGCAGTCTGTACATTCCCCATTCTCACCTAGGAAGTACTCGACAATCAAATTCAGTCTGTAAGTCACCAGAAGTCCCTGAGGAGCTGCAAACAACAGCTACTTGAGTAGCCAAGTGCTGGGAACCCTGCCAACAGAGAAGCCTCAGCTCTAACACATCAAGGCAGCAAAGGACTTGCTGAGCTTCACATTAAGCTTTTACAGAACAGCCCAAATGCCTGCAAATAGAAGTAGCATTTTGGGCAAGAATGGCAGGGGGGGGAAAAAAATCAAACAAAACTGTGAAAATTACAGGGAAGGTTTTCTGAACATGTTGTATCTTACTGTGTAATCATCTCAACAGATGAATCTCTTCCTTGCAGCGACAGGAGAGTAAAGAAAGCTACAGATGCTTTTTGCATTTCATCTGTTTAAAAGCTAAAAGAAATCCAAAATATCAACTATGAATTTATTCTAAATACTTCAGCTTAATGAGGTCCCATCCTTATCTGAAGTAGTAACCAAAGGAAAAAAAAGTATTCACACATCCATTATTCTCCACTGAAATAATTACACTACAAACACTTACTGTCACACAGCAGAGCTCAAATGACAAATGATTTTGAAAGAGATGTCTTGAGGTGTTGAGGTAAGATGAGAAGGAGTAGAAAAGCATCCAGCTGAGGTCTCAGGGTCAGAGAGCAGACTCGAGATTTCCAAATGGAAGCTGCACCAAAGCAGAAGCTGAACTGGAGCTAGTTTACATCCCAGCCCTTCGAAGTGGAGATGCAGCCCTTGGCTGTCCACACCAGCCTGTGTGCAAAAAGCACAACACCAGGGGCCTTGCAGACAGTGGTTTTCTTCACACCTTTATCTGAAGTCCTCCCAGCAGAATTAGCCTGGTCTCAGGGCAGCTGCACAGCGTGACAGAGCTATGCAGCTGAAACCTCAGTGGTCCTGCCCCAGGCCACACCAGGCAGGAGATGTGGGATAGGACAGCCCATAGTTCCTGGCATGTCACATGTCCTGGCAGGACTTCCTTCTCCAGGTCTTCTCTTCTGCAGCCAAATCAGAGATGCGTATCTTAATCAGGGCAGGTTTAAACTTAGGAAGAAAAAAAATAACCCTTAAATATAACCCTTTATTAAAAACAATCCTTAAATATTATTTATTTCAGATCTGTTTATTAAGTATACAAGAATTTGAGTATTCAGGAAAAACATGGTTCAAAGTTAGTAGAAAACAGCTAAACTTGTCAGTCCAGACTTAAAAAGGCAAGAGAGTCATCCAGAGTCTGCAGCAGAGAGCACCCCTGTTGTGCTACTCACTTTAAGAATCTGTGTATTTTGCTGTGAAATTGGCTCTCCCAAGCTTCATAGTTCTTGGTTTGTTTTTTTTTTTTTTAATGAGAAAGGACAGCAAACAATCTCTGTTCACCTGTTCTATACCACTTGGTGTTTCCCATCCCACCGTGCAGACCTCCTGCAGTTATCACATATTGCATATTCTACAGGTGAGATGCTCTTACTTGCAGGCAAATACATCAAAACTTGTCAAGTGCCAAAAGCATACCCTTGTCTAAAAGGTTCTTTTCCTCATTTTGATTCATTTAATTACCTCATTTCAACCAATAGGGGCCACAAAGATCACAACTGATGGTCTATGAACTGCATTTTCCTCTACCACTCTTGAGTAAACATTCAAGATTTTTCTTTTTTTGAGTGGGAAAAGTCCTCTGTTCCAAAAAATCATAAAGGATTTGGGATTTTAGTTAATTTTTTTTCAAACGCAGAAGTACACTTTAAGAAAACTCCCCAATACATAACATCTTGAACTTTGTCTTAATGACAGTTTATATATTTTAATTGATTATAAATTTCTCTATTCCTACCAAGTCAGAATATGTTCTTCATTGTTCTTTAAATAAAAAAATAAGAATTTGCATTAGTAGTAGGAATATATTACATTAGCTACCTGAATAAAGAGTGAGTGAAATAAAACATCACCTAGATAATGTTTTCCACAAAAGGTTTGGCTAGTTGCAAGCTAGCATGCCTAATGGTTGTTACTCAATTGGAATCTTGTTTGCTTCAATAAATTCATTAAAAATCTGTATATTTATAATGAAATTCAATATCAGTTATTTAAGTCAAGGATTTTGCTGATTGAAACTGTGATTAAAATTAGCTTTAAGTAATTTTGATTCCAAATTAAATCTTGCCTGTAAACCAGCTCTGAGTTGCTCATTATTAATGCAAACATTTCTGAAGGAAAACACAAGTAGTATTTTAATGATGAAGTCACTATAAAATTTAGCCTGCAAGCCATAATGTGATTTATGGCACACCCCCATGGTTTTCAGCTTCTTCCCTGTCCATTAAAAACCAAGATGTTTCAATACATTGGCTACAACTTTATTGAAGGGCTGGCGTCAGTTTGGGGGACTTTGATGGCTTCTGCCCTGTTTCTGTATAAATGCAAAAGGAAGGGAGCAGACAGGCCTAGGTTGGCACAGAAAGCTGCTGTGAGAGGATGCAAGCCAACCTTAGAGATGGACTGAAAGATCCTGAGAGCAAAACTAAGCCTACAAGGAGGACAACAGTGGTGAAGCCCTTTAGCAGGGCAGAAAGTCATCTTAGGGGAGAGGGAGGGGTGTTTGCTCAGGCAGACCACCAGCCTGGTTTACTGCTGGTTTTCCTGAGCTGGCACAGGAATTTCTGTGTAGAATTTCAGGGTAGTTCAACACCCAAAATGGTACACTCTGGAACAGGAGAGATCACAAAGCCAGTACAGTCCGGGCAGGTCTGTGAGACAGCACAGAGGAGCAAGCTGTGCCCAGGCTCAGCCTGCAAAGCAGGCAGGCTGCCAGCTCTGCCTCAGCACTTTGCCTCCTGGCTCCCTTTCTCCATTAGCAAAGATCAGGGATTCAATACAGATCTCTAAGAGATTTGGAAACTTATTACAAAAGTTACTCTGCAGAATGCTGAGTTTATCACACTGACTGATCACAGGCACAGGTGGCAGAACAAGGAAGAGAGTCACTTGAAATCATCTCTTCACATTCAGACTGTCACTGCAGAGAAATACCAGCAGCAACTGCATACTTGCACATATTCCTTCAGCTTTTCAAATTTACCATACAAGCAGCAGATGACTCTTGCTAGAGCACCACCAAAGGAGTGTCTGGAGGCTTGCAGCCAGTGCAGCCCCTGCCAAGGGCTCCCTGCAGCACTGCCCACACCCTGTGCCACAGGCAGACACAGACAGCCCCTGTCCCATCCTCTTCTTCTGGATAAACCACTGCTGCTGCTTTTGTTTTTCTCATTGCTGAAAAGCTCTCTCTCATCTTATTCCCCAAAGGAAGGCACAGGCAGAAGGAAGCCAGGGTGCTGGGCAGGCAAAGCTGCACATACCAGCAGTAGCAGTTCAGAATGGGAACTGGTTCCTGGTTCCCCTCCACACCCTGCTACATGTATGGCCACAGAGGAAAACACAACCCACATGATTGCACAGTAACCCAAGAAACACATCCAGGTTACTGCAGCTTAGAAAGAAATACCAGTGCAGAAAAGGGTGTGTAGCACAGCAGAAGCCAAAAATGTTAATATGTAACTGCAGGGAAGAGTGTTGTAGGTGCTCTGGCTCACTTTTAATTGTCTTTAATAGTTTATTGTTATTATAACCAAAATCAATTTAGAGAAACAAACTGAAATGAAGCACAGAGAACACAAAATTATGCATACAAATATATCTAAACTAAAGTTGGGGTTTTTTTAATCTGGTATTACTAGAGAATGTAATTGAAGCCAACATTCATTTAACAGGTTTTACAGAGACAAATTATCTCAGAAATGCAACTGTTTTACATTTTGTTTATTACAGGAATTGTGCAGGCAGTGCCTGTACTTGAAACAGCATGGTACATGGTACACTTCAAGGACCTGAGAATGTAATTTTTCAAAACAATTTTTAAATGCAGCTTTACAAATTGAAAATAAAATAAGCTATTACTAAAAAACTATGAGGCCAAATGAATTAAGTTCTTCCACTACAGAACTCGCTTATTAGAAAGGGAACCTACTTGTGGTTGTGTTTTGCTCTATTTTTTTTTTCCTTAACTGAAGTATCTTCAAGTTCAGATAACTGGCTGAACTCAAATCAATCACTCCTGAGCAGCATTATTCCATTACCTTTTAGACTAAGGAGAGCAAAGTGCCACATCCATTTTCTCTCCAAGGCTATTACACACACATAATGTTAACTTATGGGAAGTACAGCAGCACTCATACTTCCACCATGGTTCTGGATACTTTCAGTAATAGTCCATTTCTGTGGTGTCATCTTTTTGACTGGGAAGTGAGTGCAGCAAAAGGAGTGAAGACGATTCTCTGGCAACTCTTCAATATCCATGGTGGAAACATTTAAGTTTTTTATTTATCATACATCCTGCATAACAGACCAATGCTATATGGTACAAATAGAGAGCCTCAAGGAAAGTATTAAACCTAGCAAAAATGTAGAACCTCAAGACTAAATATTTAAAATTGCAGGGAGAGGAAGTAGTACCGCCAGCCATAAACCACAGTGCTCTGTACATACACACAGTCTGATAAGAGGTTTAAAAATCACTGTCAGGGCACACAAGTGTCACCCTCTGCATGTAAGTGCCAGTGCTGTTCCTCTGCTGCAGACTGACACTGACACAAACTGTGAAACAGAGACACAGGGGCACCTCCACCAAGGTATTATAAAGCTCAGGCTCCAGCTCCTGAAATCCCTTAAGTACAAAGCTGCTCTAATGCACTAAATTTCTTCTGAAAGCTCTGATACATAGCAGAAATTTGTTAGGGACAGATAGCAAGTAACTCACTAGTTACCACAACTTTAGACTTCAGACTTTGGTAATTTAAGACTTTCTGAAATTATGGTTTGCTAGATCTATATATGGAGTTCAAACTAAAAACTTTGCTGCAAAGCCTTCATTTAGTCTCCTTTAAGTGTGGTTCTGGAAGGAGCTGGCAGGTCATCCTATAATGGGGAAACAGACACAGCATTTAAAGTATTTAAAAGTCATTCAAACAGCCTATACATTGTGAAACATGCCTAGAAGAAAATACCTGTTCCCCTTCTAAAGTAACTTTCCTGTTTCTGCAGAACTTCCAGGTCCTCTCACTGATCACTACCAGCTCCATTTTACCATTCAACAAATCAGTCTTTCTTTCACAAAACCCACAGAATGTGGATACAGACTGTTTCAGCACAATCCCAAACAAGCCAACTTTTACTGTTTATCCTCAGCACATACTCACAAGGACTTGAATGGCACAATTGCTGATTAAAACAAGTCACTTGACTACATCTGATCTGTTAAGAGATTCAGAGCCTGGGTTTGCAAGCAAATGTGTCAGTGGAGCTGTTAGAAATAGCACACTCCAAGACATATTTGCACGAGACATAGAAGCCTGCCTAATGGCATAACAATAGAATTCAGGTATGTCAGTCTTTAAGACTAATACCCAAGATAAATATATTCTCTACAGTGTCAAATCATACACTTCAGAGATTCTATTTCATTATCTGATAGCATAAAGCCTATACTGGAAGGCATTCCTAAATGGTTAATGGTCAGTGGAGCACAGGAGGATAAGCACACAGCCAGTCTAACTGGACTGAAACTTTCACCTAGCAGTCTGAAAAAAAAAGCTAAATACATGTCTTAGCTTTACATGGTGTGAAGAACTGCTGCTTCTTTACTATTTACACAGATTTGGTTTTGTGGGGCTGATGGGTTTGTTTGCTTTTAGTCTAATTTTCAGTACAGAGATATAAGCCTAGTGAAAGCAGATTTTTCCCCATATAGCTGGATTTGAGTTGTGCTTTCTACTGCACCTTTTAGAAGATCGTAAGAACATGCAAGAAACCACACACTCAGCACAGCTTAAAGAACAAAGCTACAGCAATGCAGCTTACCAGTCTGCTACAAGGAATGTCTTTTTCTAAACTTATAGACAGGAGAACAGACCTAAGTACACGATCTCTAGAAACACAAGGGTACAAAACTGCTTCCTCTCCCTCTTTCCGCCCCACCTCCCCCGACTTTGGTTCTTTAAGGGAAAGAATTTATCACGCAAAATAATGGCAGTGGATTTTTCCGGTGTATCACATAGATTAAGATAACACCGTATTTAAAAATCCCCTTAATAGCAGACCTTTTGCCGGTGCCCGCAGCCCCTATCAGCAGCCCTCGCCTCACACCCAGGGCTGTGCAAACGGAGTCCCGAATGGATGGAAACTCACGTGTATGTGTTTGTACGCGCGTGTCCCTGTCCGCACACACTGCGACGACTCCGGGGCACAGCGGCGGCACCGCCGGGCTCGGGCTGCGCTCCGGGCTCTGCCCGCTTCGCTCACCGGCACGGTGCGGGGCGCGCCCGGGGGCTCCGGCACCGCCGCGAACAGTTTCACACAACTGCAAAAAGTTTTGCCAGCCAGACTCCCTGGAGGAAAGGCGCATTCCTCCCGGAGCTCGTCCAGCCCGCAGTAACCGTGTTCCCAGCGCTGTCCCCGTCCCCGGCCGCCCGCCCCAGCCGCTCGGACCGGCAGCCCCAGCGCGGAGCGAGCGGCGCCAGCGCCGCCGCCCGTCCGGGCCCGCCCCGCCGGCCTCAACCCGCCCCGCACCTGCCCCCGGCCCGCCAACGGGAGGGCTCGCCCAGCCTTTGTTTCCTCCCCGGGGCCCAGGCTTGGCTCTTCCCCGGCACGGGCGGCGGTGGGGAAGGCTAGCGCGACCCCCGAGCGAGAGGGAGCTGCACAAGTCTAAAAAAAGCCCGAAAAGCGCATCGGGGGGTCCACCATCATTCACACATTAGGAAACAAACGCAAAAGCCAGATAAAATTGTAGTAACTTCCGCGAATAGATCCGAACAGTACAGACAGGTAGAGCACCACACGTAGCTGTTCTTTGAAACAGTGTAAAAAGCAAACAAGAACCACTTCACACTCAGTGTGATACAGAAACTTAGCGGCTCATGCCACCTCCAAGGGGCAGGACTGAGCATACACAAATGCAATCAAAGACAAGTCAAACTCAAAAATAGACGGTAGGACAAAATAAAATTTATCTGAAGGCTGTGATCAAATGGATCTGACCCATTGCTACCCACCTGAACCACTTACTGAGGCCAGGCTTGTGTTCACATAGTGCAGACCTAAGCACAGGTCTGCTCAGAGCTGAAGAACTGACAAAAGAAAATCTCAGCAAAAGATCTCTCCCCCACTTCTCCTGGTAACAATTACAGCACGAAACTTAGGATGTTAAAGCCTAGGTACAGCCTTGCACACGAACATTATATATGAAATGCCAGACTCCATTCCAAATTTTTTTTTTTCCTGTTTTAACAAAAAAAAAAAAAAAAAAAAAAAAAGGGGAAAACCTCAGCGTAAAACCCAAAATCTTATTGACCCTGTTTCCCTCACTTGAATGTTCACCTTGAAGATGGCTCAGGAAATTTTCTTCTCTTCGTTCCTGTCCATGTCTTTCTAATACAGGCTTCTCACTGTCTCATCCATTTCTATCCTCCTTTTTGTTAAGTCCTATAAGCAATTAGCAAAAGCTTCTTATTCCCAGAGAACAAGACTATGAAAGAAAGGCAACAACCCTGTTTCAGAGCACTTTGCAAAGTTTATGTTCCAGTTCTGCTTCCATTACTGTGCATCACCTCCTTAGCTGCTGGAGCGGGAGCACCTATCAGCCAGCAACTGTGTTCAAATCTGTATTAATGTGCAGAATTCAGTCAACATATGCCAGATTTCCTGTTAAGTTTCACCTCGGTGGAATAGAGAGCCAGTAATAGCCTCCAGCAAGTGTCTCTTATCTTTTTTTTCCAAGAGGAAAAAAAAAACAGAACACCAGATGGTGAAGATAAAAATTGGTTTCTACAGCACATTAGTGACCTCCTCTAATATGGTAGGGCTGAAGCAGCAGTCCAGCTAGCAAGCATTTCATATGAATTTAAACCATTAAAAAAAAAATCGATACTGGAAAAGAAAGCTTTATGACTCCATTACAGAAATTAAGTCTTAAAATCAGTTAAGAATTATTAAGTACCCTCTGCATTCCTTTTGTTGATAATGCTTTCCCTCATTCCCTGAGGGATTCCCTCACAAATAACTCTTTATCTGAGCAATGGTTTTGGCAGGTCGCATTAAGAAAGAGTTGGAGCTTGAGTGAGGAGCCAGGGCACCTGCACCATTGGCTCCATGTCAGGGCTATGGGAGGCACCTCACCTGCTTTAGGGAAGAGAGGCACCAGGCCTCTGGAGGTGATGACCCTGTTACACTGTTCATACATTACACGACTAATTATCCACACACGTGCTTTAGTATCTGCTTTTGCTAAGTTCCAGTCTCTAACCCAAGATTTCTGTAAGAACTAGGAGAGGGCAGAGCAGTAAGGAAAACACAAATAACATTCAGAAATGATGGAACTGTTTGATCCAGAAAGAGACACTCCAGAAAGCTAACCAGTAAAATAGCAGCAAATTCAGAAAACACCAGCATCTTGTACACAACCAAGCAGATTGCACATTGTAAGGGACAGGGGGACCTTGGCAACCAGTTAGTGCTGATCCTTCTGCAGTCTACAGAAGAGTTTTGGGTTATTCAGGGCCCCAGAGCATATACCAAAAGACTAACATTGCCCCAAACAAGTTCTGCAGATCAACACCGGGAGAAAAGTTGACTCTTCTATCAACAGCAGAAGGGAGTAATGCTCTGTTCTAGATCACACAGCTGATGGAAAGAATTACAGAAAATCTTTGCTAAGAGCACAGTGTCTTGGTTGTTGGTAACAATTTCAGTTATAGCCACATGCTGTAGTGAGATTAGGCCACTGCAACACATTGCCCAGACTGGGATAGGAAAACAAATTCACTGTCCCAAACACATTTCAGCAATAGAAGCATTAAAATGTGCAGAGCCTGGATGCATCAAAATCCTCACACCAAAAAATCTGTTTCAGACACCTAGTTGCAGCCTAAGCAAGGCAAAATAGCATTCACTTTCAACAACAAAAAAAGTTTAATTCTTACAAAGGTAAACACTAGGCAGGAGGTTAAAATAAACAAACAAACAAGCTGCCACTCATCTCACTCATCCCAGGGCAGCATTTTGAACTGCCTTTGCCATTTGAAACACTTAACAAGACAGAACCTGCAGAGAACACCATGAGCTGTTAAAAACACACAGCAAGACCAAGTCAGAGCCAACACAGTGACATCATCGACTAAAGAGTGGGGGTTTTTTAGAGAGTCAATAGTGGAGAGACAAAAGGGGAGTATCTAATATAATAGTACACCCACCCCAGGAACTGTCAGCACTCCTGGAAGTTTCCAGAAATACCTGGTTAATATTTATGCACTACTATCCTGGAAGTGCTTTTAAGTTCCCCAAAGTCCCTTGTTCTCACTGAAAAAAGTTTGTAAAGAGGCAAGTCTTTATAGTTGACCATCCCAAAGACAGCTAGAAAGTCATCTGAACAAACCAGCTGCAAGACTCAGTTGCTATATATTTTCTTCCAATTAACAAGTGCTAGAAATAGAAGTAAAATTCCATGGCACTGTTTTTGCCTGAATTTTTCCTCTGAATTATGATAATACAACAGTATAATCTACCCCAAAAAAAAGTCTTTCCAGCAGCCTTCAGATAATGCTTACCATGAAAGTTTCCAACCATGCAAAAAAGTATTTAACTATAGCTAAAGCAGTAAGTTTAATCTGGACACAGTACAAATCAATACTGTGGGAATAATAGAAAAGACAGCCAAAAAAGATAAAAGGATAACAAACTGCTTTTTAGCAAAGCTGTTAAAGACTGTGACCTATAAGTGGTTTGTGTTAAAATGATATACAAGAGGGAAAGCAGCAATTACTTTCCACTTTTCTGCAGCTTTTTAGTTTCACATAAATTTAATTCAAGTAAATGAAATGTGCCAAGTAGAAATGACAGGCTGAATGCATCAAGTTAAGTGAAAAACTCCTCCCTTCTTGACATCTTTTTATTTAATACTTTTAAACACAGGATTATTTTTTTAAAAAATGATTTTCACATAATTCTTTTTCTTATTAACAACAACAGTTGATTCAAGGCCATTTTCCTTCCTCCTCAAGGTCATTAGCAAACAGAGCTTCCACAGACAATGCTCAAGGATCAGTCCTCTCTAATATGACAGAACTTGAAGCAAGGATACAGAATTCTTCACAGCTCTCCTCCAGACACAGCTTCTGGGTCTCCTGTTGGTCAGCCAGCTGCTGTCACATTAATAGCTTTCTTCCTCCAAAAACCTTAGTTAGCTAAGACAAGTCTGCTCAGAAGGTGGATCCAGATGGCAGGTTCCACTGCAATTTGGAGAATTATCCTTCTCTGCACCACTGTGCTTTCTTTGCATATATCAGTGGTGAATTTCAATATGCAGCCATCAATTAATAAGTATCAAGTTGTCATCACTCTGTTGTCTGCAAAGAAAAAATTCACAATTCTCCATTCAGCAAGAAATGCAACAGGAAGCATCTACCCACAGGAGAACTGTTTTGGTCCTTCTGTTCTCTGCTCTCCCATTTCCACATGCAACTCTTAACACCTACAGTGGACAATGATGCAAAAACTACTACAGCAACAGAAGCTTTAGCTTTTCACTCCAAATACCAGGCTTGTGCTCTCAGTACTACACGGAATATTATGGTGTATATTTGTTATGCTCAAGCACACAAATCTCTTATTCTGCACAGTGACTTGTAGGTGAAACCTGAAGCTGAACCTGGCTAGAATTCTTGTTAACTAGTTGGTTTTCACATGCCCCCAGCAACCACTGGGATACCTGCCCATCATCATCTCACATGTTCCTTTTTTGGCTATGGGGTCCCCCTCTGCCAGGGTACACCAAAAGTATAAAATTGCATTTCCCAAAAGCATCAGTATGTAAGTAGACAACTATTCAACTGTTAAAGGGGGATTTGTTACACCAGTTGTGATTAAATGTTCACATTTTGGTCTGTTCCTTCTCCCATAAACTAACTGGCTTCCTTGCACAGTGCCCACAACCATTCTGTGCACATGAATGGATTATCCTGGACTGCCCAAGGACAGTGACAAGATCCCTCCTGTCTCTAACAGGGCTTCAGAGGTGTGTTATGTTGTCTCAGAAACAGAATTCAAAGAATAAGCTCTCAGACCAGCAAGCACCAGATGAGATGCTCATCTCTCATCACCACCATTAAAAAGGACCACTGCCACAGAGCCTACAAGAAGATAATTACCAGTGTGTTTCAAATATTCTGGCAGATGATATTCAAACAGTTTGCCTCAGACACAGTGTACTTTTGGGATTAAGCACCAACCTCAGGCTGAATCACCCTCTCACTTTCTGCTGCTACTCCAAGCTTAGTAACAAAGCTTTTTAGAAACAGACAACTTGAAGCAAAGACTTGGTTTGCTCCAGAACCCTTGGTAGTTTCATGCTGTACTTCACAATCCTCTCATCAGCTTCTGCATAGTGGTTTTCATAACAGTGTAACAGTTAAAACATTAAGCTCAGAATTACTGCCTTTGCATCAGCAGCTAACTAAAGATCTAACATGAAGCAAAGTACAGGAGGAACAGCAGCATCCAAATATTACACAGGTTGAATGCTGGATAATCCAAGCAAAAGCATTTTGCAATGAGAAGCTAACTGTTGTACTTCTCAGGAAAACACTCATTAAAAATACCCTACTGACCTCCTGCAGCAGCAGATGAATGGAAAAGAAGTTCTGTCTTTTCTGTAGCCAGCACTGCTGTGGTCTTTTAGAAATTCATGTAAATCTGTTACCGGAAAACCACTTTGTTGGTATTTCTGAAAGAAAAAGCATTTCATTTGCAACACAGGAGAAGTTACTGGGCATGAAATGTTCTAAAATTTCCTCCAGAATGTGACAGTTAAACCAGATTACTTGATACAATAATTCAACATTGCTGTAGGAAGGAAAAACCCATTCCCATCCTAGAAACACTACATAGCTTGCTTTGTTCCACTAACAATGTAAGTGACAGAAAATTCACGTTGTTCACAGATTATGTTCTCTTATGTTTTGTTTGCTGCTCACAAGGCAGTGATCTCAAGCCATAATGGTATTGATTCTCCCTTGTTCACAGTGAGCTGCTGTGCTCACTGCAAGTGCTCTGTGCTCCTTTTCCCTAAGAACTCTAATTCTGGATTTGAAGAGCTCCAGTGTGACCATTCAACATTGCCATGCTGAAGAAGTGCTACAAAAAAACCAAGTTCAGCATACTGAAACAGCTCCCAATTGATCTGTATGAAATGCTCAGAGGGAAGAGTCAGTAAAACACCATTTTGCAGACCAGACCATCTAGTAAACTAAGAAGCACAGACAAGTTACATTTTGAGGTGCTTCAAAAGTGAAGCTCTTGCTCAGCCTGGAAATTGTAGTTCATGTCAAACCAGCCTTATTCTGCTGGCCTGTATCTGACACCAAGCCAAGAAATAGATGAGAGCTGAAGGGTGTGATCCACATTGCCTTTCCACTTGAGGCTACCAGGAGCACAAAGGTCAGAGAGCATTTGAGGTCAAGAACCGAAGGCAATTACCAAAAACTTTGGTTCACTTTCAGACAGTCCATACTGGAAATGGATGACACAATTTTAACTTGAATGAGAAGCAGTGCATCTCTCAGAAGAGATTTCCTTTTAACCACACATTTCCAAGCAGCACATTAAGGAAGCCTGGACACCTAAATGACTTCAGAGTTATCTGCTTGAACCTTTCCAAACTCCTGCCAAAGAACATCTCTGAGATGTCAGCAAACCCAGCCACCCTTCCAATTTTGCAACAGAGTAAACGATTTTAATAATCTTATCACACATCAGAACCAATAGTAGATGGTATGGTGTTGAGCAATTCACAAGAATGAATACAAAAGTGATTAGAAGTGTAACAGAAAACAAATGCTTTACCTTTATGGTGTCGTAGGAGTCAGTAATGAGTGCAATAAAAAGGCTGAGGATCATGTATATAAACAGACTAATGAAGGAGTACAGATATAATCGGCTGAACATCCACACCAGCGAACTCTTCTGCTGGATTTCAGCAAATGTTGCAAACATATCGTCACCATTGACCAAAGAAAACAGACATTCAGCCACTGTGTTCAGATCTTCAAACTAGAAAATGAGTACAAATTATTAGTAGAATGTGAAGATCAATCAAGACTCAAAGTTTGAGTTTTACTCAAAGCAGACAAAAAAGCCAACCCAGGCAATCAAATGCTACCACACTTTCTTGTACATTCAGGCCAAAATATACATATAAGTAATAGAACTATGCAGAAATATCATCTTGACTAAGCATGATGTGATGACATCAGACATAAGAATATTTATTATCAAGAAATTAAACTTGTGATGTTCAACAGGCAGAACAGTCAATAACTGAACACCACAGAAAGCTACTGAATTGCAAGCTATTCTGGACCTGCAGAAAAGTATCATTCCATTTCCCAAAGCAGAGCTAAAGTGATTTCACAGAATCTATACAGTAAATTAGTGGTAGTATGCTGGGAACACAATCCACATTCTCTGGAATTACTCCAGTAATTCTGCAGCATTACTGGAGTATGGGTAATAAATCAATACTGTGTTAAGGGGCTAGTGTTATCACATAGTCTTCAGAACTCAAATGGTCTAAACTGAATTAACAATTTGTCACTCAGAAAGCCCTCTGTGAGCTGTAAGTACAAGCTATATCTATATTATGAAGCTACAGGAGCACACCCTGTACAAAAATCATGGTTTAATTTCAAGGACAGTCTCTTAAATTCCAAACTCCATTTCCCCAAACTGTAATGTGTCTTGAGGCTAAAACCTTTTTATCTACCAGGTAAGTTCACTTCCCATTTTGCTCTGCCCTTCCAAATAAGTGGATTTCTTAACTATAATTTATTGGACAATATGAATTAATAGCCACATTAAAACATTGTGCATTATCAATGAACTAACACAATTATGGCCCCATAATGAAAAGAAGATGTCATGAGGTATCTGCTTGTAAGGAGAATATATTGGTGCATAGGAATAGCAGGTCTGGTTTACACCTATGGCTTACTTTATTATTATATTTTGAATTGAATTTTAAAGCCATTGTGAAACTCAGCAGTACGTTCTCCAGGAAGAAGGGAGGCATGGCACAGGTAATTTTTGAGCAACTCAAGTTTTGATGCACTGACACAGAGAGAGACCTGCTAAGGACTGCTCACCTGGAAGGCCCTGGACTGACACAGCACAAAATGCAGGATACCCACTCCCTTCTCTCTGACTATAGTAGAGGGTGTATTTCTATATTTTTGAGCATAAGGGGTTCTCCAGTGTTTCTGCACATCGGGGAAGACTCTTCCCATTTCTTACCAGGATGGCTCAGGTGGCTGGAGAGCCCCAGGAAGCCAGCCCAGGGCTGGCCTGCCTTGCACAGTGCCACATTGCCTTCCTGTGGGACACCAGGGAACTGGCAGGAAGGGGAATCCTCCACAGCTACAGCTGCTTTCCTTGACATTGATACATGATATTTAGGTAAGAGGTAACATTTTCATAGATAAGCATGTTGTTGACTATCCTCCCTTTGGCTCAGATAATGTACTTGTTGCAGGGAAGTTACAACAGTAATTATGTTGTGCCTTATAACGTTATAAACAATTGAGCCTCTAGTGTGGCAAAGGATCCCACTGCATCCAGCATCCCACAGAGAAATGTATTGTCATCAACTTGAAACGTGCAGACTGAATACCTACATTGCTCAAAGGAGAGAATTACAATAAGTTAGAGCAATGCAAGCTCTGAGGGCAGAGGAAGCTGAAACAAGCACTGCAGCATGTCTCTCTGTTCCACATACACTGTGTGCACCCAGAGATCAAGAATGAGAAATCAGACATTTGTTAGTCATTAATGGACATTCAGAATTTGCCACAGCAGGAATCTGCCTCTGTTCAAACTGTCACATAGAGTATCTGCCAAGAGGAAAAGCAAACAAGCTTTAGGGTTGTTTTGGCTCGTGTTCTAGAATATACAAAGCCTTACTCCTGCACCCAGGTTTCAGACAAGGCATACCAGGCACACACTTTCATACTAACCTTAAGAAAACAAACAAACAAGCCCACAACACACCCCCACACAGGAAGCAAAGCAAACAAGACAAACATTCATCCATCCCTTTATGAGTCACAGTTTAGGAGCTGAAGTTACATGGCACGGGAAATATTTGGAAAAACAAGGTCGAAGCCAAGGAGATTAAAAAAAAAAAAGTTACAGTGAACAGTCACAGTTATTTAGTGCCTCTTTAACCCAGCTGAAGTGGGATTGCCAGAAGAGGGCAGAAGAGACAGACCAACACACGTGGCCCCGACAAACCAAACAGCCTGGTGCTGGAGATCATGCTGACTTCAAGCACACAGTAAAAGCAAGAATTGTTATTTTGTTAAAAGGAGCGGGTAAGAAGGAGGTACAGAGGGAATCAGGGAATGTTCACATTACAGTTTTTAAACAGACTTTTTCATTTAAGACACATTTCTGTTGGTTTGGCTAGGAGCTATACACACACACACACACACACACAAATATTCCCATCATTACACCACAAAAGGAGTGATACTGCTGATGTACCTTTTCATGATAAGGTCCCAGGACAATCCAGCCACAGAAAGTATAGCCAAGATAGATCATCCCAGCACAACAACAAAACCTGAGCACTTTCGGCAGCGATGCCTGCATAGTTAAAATGAGCACCTACAAATCAGAGTGGAGCAAAGAAAAAAGGGGGGGAAGCAAAAAATTAGAGAGATCTGGAAAAACAGTGACATGTATATGTGTATATATATATATGCTTTAATTGTTAGACATTTGATTCCCTCCTTACATTGTAGGTTTGAAAATATCCCAGGTATCTGATGACTCCAACCCAGACAAACAAAGTTGATGTTCCAAGTAAAATGCTGCAGACATCATAACTTGTGAGGTTCTGAGGGATCCAAACAGAGCAGGTGGTCAAGTTACAAAGCAGTATATATGCCAGTTTGACAGCTATTCAAGTTCCAGCAGTTCAAACAAACAAAGCAGGGCAGTCTGACACTGAAAGCCTGTTGCTACATCACGAAAATCAGATCAATGTGAACTGCAGTTATTTACTGAGATCATTCAAACACAACACTGCTGCAAATGGGAGTACACTTATGCTGAAATTCTTGAAATTTTGCATAAAGTGCAAAGTCTGGAAGAAAAAAAAGCCCTTAGTTTTGTTACAAAACAGTTTCAAATTTAGATTGAATAACTCAATTTTTGTTTAAAAAGGTTAGTATTTGCTGTTAGGCAAAGAAGCTCTCGTTCACTATTTAAAAAAACATGAGCCATCATTTACATGAAAAGTGACCCTTGGGACTACAGCTCTTTCCATGCTTGCATGCATTTACATCTCTGAACAGGTTCTTTGCCAGCAGTTCAGAACCTGAGCATTGTTTTTACTACAGCCAAATTTACTTGCACTTTCGAAGGCTCGTACTGGTGGCAGTAAGTGGAAGAGAGCCATCTAGCTCAAGTTTTCCTACCCTCAATCTCCACCTCACCCCTCAGCCAGTGATTCCCAAGTGCTTCCTCTGAAGGCCACTCTGGGATCTGCCCTTTGAGCCTCAGTACACATGAGGCAGCAGCAGCAAACTACCTACTCTGTTTTTCCCAGAACACAAAGTTTTGTGAACATGTGAATTGTTGACACACATCTATTGAAGATTAAAAAAAAAAAAAAAAAAGGCAACTAGAAAAAAAACACAAAACCAACCCCAAAAGCCTCCTGAAGAGCTGCCAGCTGGACAAAGCACATTGATTTCAGCAAGTCCAGGCAGGGACGTCAAGGACGAGCAGGTGACACTGTCTGTGCCGACGCTTGCCAGGAAAGCAAGCTGTGACAGCTGTGCTTCCAGTCCCACAAACCATCAAGACCCCTGCTTCATTCAAGGGGGGACTCGTGTATGTGCTTCTACTTCTTACAGAACTAACAACTCAAATTGTTGGGTCTTTCTGTTAGGAGCTGTCTACCCACAGGTCCCATACCTGTGGGATTAGGGGTTTTAGCACTGTGGAAGTAAGATGTTGAAATAGCTTACATGGTCTTACTGAAAAATTTTGGGGAAGAGTGACTGAAAGTAGTTATTAGATAAACTAGCACTAGGAACTGGACTAAAATAAGCAAACAGATGACTATTGACTATTATAGCTCACTTCCACCTGTCCCCAAGTTAAAGCACATTACACGTGGTTGTAGCAAGATTAGCGTTTTGGATGAACTATGAAATTCTTACCTTGGCTTTTATTTCCATTTTTAGGATTGACCCAATGATTGTCATCACATCACTGATAATTACCAGGACATACCACCCATTTAGGAACTCCAGGCGATCAGCGTAACACACACGGCGCTTGTATTTCTCCCAGAAGAAATTCACAAATCTCTATTGACAAGCATTTAGATGGTTAGTTACAGGTTGCCTTGGATAAAAATGTGGCAATGTTCCAAGTTCCACACAACCCCTTTTCCTATAGGATTCTCTGGAATAGTAGTTTAAAGCTAATTCTCAATAGCAACAGAAATAAATAGGAAAAAATTCGAGATGGATTTAGGCCAGTGAAAGTGAACTTTCCACAGAACACCTAACTTCATAACCCATTCCCACTTACCTAACCATGGCCTGTTATCCCCTTTACCATAGGTTCCATCCACTTCTAACAGAGCAAGGCCACCCAACTAAAGAAGTGAAAAAGAACTCAAATACAGCTACAGGGCAAGAGCTCTCATTTCCAATAATGCAAATAATATCACCTCTATGCCCAGCACTGCCCATCTGCTTTCACTTGTTCTTTTTGCTCAGGAATAAAAGTGAAGTGCCTATTCCTGAGAGCAGTTTGACAATGCCTCTGTTGAATCATGTCCTCTTGACTCTTGGTCTTGTTTCCAAGCTACAAAAAGGATATATTGAGCTAGATAAACAAGTAGTTGTGTTTTCATATCCTACCTATCCTGGACTCTTCTTCTAACTCTCATGAGCCAGATGTTTATAGAAAAACCAGCCAGAGTCAGACTATGTGCTATGCTTTACATTTTTTCCAGTTAGAGCTGGCTTTGAGGGATGTTCATTAAGGCATTAATTTATGACTAGACCTCTATGGGAATTCTACTCTGAAGCCGGGGAAGAAAGATTTGTGGTTTGGAGGTACAGGACACATTGCCTGCTTGGAGCACAAAGACTCAGATGTCTTTTTGTCTAAAGAAGTCCTGGGGAGGGAAGAAAATAAAAAAAAGTCTCCTTCTTTTGCTCATTGAGAGATTCAACAAAATACTTCAAATTACAGCACTACACAAACAGAAATAAAATCTGTTCACTGTTAGCAACTGTCCACCAAGAAACCTACACATCCTTTTCTAGAGATAACAGTAAGAGGGACATCTTGCAGCAGATTTACTCACTTTAATACTCCATGTTTCAAAAGGTGCCCCTTCACAAGACCAGCAGCCAAGAAGGCAGAGACCAAATAAGCATTAAGGTCACGAGCCCTGTGCTTACCTTCTGTAGCCTCCAGGCAAGAACAATGGATCGTGTGCACAGGATGAGAGAAGCCAAGCAACTTAATATGACAAATCCATCAAAGACTAGAATATACTGAGTGTTTTTCTGGAGAACTGTAAAGAGCCAAGGAGAGGAAGTAAGGCTACTCTTTTCACATCTTTTTTAATGCAAGTTATGTGATATTTTGTAACAATTCATACTCAAATACTGTCACCCCAGAAGCAGATGGGTTACAAGCTATATTCTTCCTGCAAGCATATCTTCAACACAGCTCAGCAGAGAATTACATCAAGACAGTCATGGAGACTGGGCCACAAGAATGAAAAATATGTTCAAGTTCTTCAAAATAAACCCAAAGATGGGTATGTTAACACAGGTATCCTCCTTTTTACCTGTCCACCTGTGCTTCCACAGTGTTACAACTATATGATGCAAAAGAAATGCATCTGTATCAACACCATTAAATTAAAAAAAAAAAATCCCACCTTAGTCTGCAATAAGAAACTTGTTGGACTTTCTGTACTGTTTTCTTTTCATCCACAAGTTTAAAAGCCATCATGTGAATACAAATTAGGTGTCTTCCTTTGCCTCCTCACATCAACAGTCCCTATCTTTTCCAAAACATACATTTTTAACTACATGAAATAGAGGGCAACACTCATTTTTAAGTTTGCAATAGCCCATCAGCTCACCTTTATTACTGAATTATGCATGCTCCCTCAGCTGGTAATTAGACACAAAATAAACTACTCAGAAACAGGCAGCTGAAAGGCAGACACAAGAAATTACTGGACAGAGATGCAAGCCAAGGCACTTTGAGGATATTCAGAATATCCTATAAATTACCACTTTAATATCGTACAACACAGCATTACCAGAGGAAAGCTGGCTTTACCAAGGGAAAAGGCAGGCCACTTGACATATTTATTAATCAAGATACTATACAGTGCACTGAAAAAAACTGTTCCATCACAGTCCTTTAGAGCAAGTCAGCACATGGGAGAAGCAGTTGCACAGTGCTGTCACAGCTACTATTCCTTTAAGGGGGCTTCAGTGCACATTCCTGAGCTGTCAGACCAAGCCTTAACACTAGAAATACATGACAGATTCCTTTGTTCATACACATCATTTAATCTACCAGCAGTGGCCAAAAAAAGAAAAAAAAAAGAAAAAAAAAAGCCAACATGAAAAACAAACTTTCAGGAATAGTATGCTTCAATCAAATAGAAGAAAAAAGTTTGAAAGCTGTAAGATGCTTCAGTTAGAAACTTAACCAATGTTAGTGGATTAAATTTAGTTATCTTAGAGCGGCACAAAAATTAAAAATCTATGGAAAAAATATTCATCCTCCTTGCAGGTAGAGCTCACTGCTAACACACTGGTATGCAGAGATGATCGTGTCATCTCACAAAACCCTCACAAAAGGAATTATTTCCTAGCTCTTGATTAGGAAGAGGCAATGAATTGCATTAGGCAAGCTGCATGGTTTTACAGGCAGAGGGATGAACTGGCTGGGGAATGTCTTGCTGGACAGACTTCTACAGACCAGGGAAAGCAAGGGGAGATGCCTAACTGCTGTTATGGAAACACACATGCACCATACCTACCAGAGTTAAATATGTGCCAGTCTTTGCATTCCTGAATGTCAGTGTCACTATCAAAATAGATCTTGATTTTTCCACTGTGGGCTCTATTATTGAAAGTTATCTGAAAATACAGAGCTACATCAGAAACAGGACTAGCAAGATTACATTCCAGAAAAGAAATCCTTCTAAGTGCTTTGGACACAGCATGCATTAATATTGTTGATCAGACAGGCTTTAAGAAACTTGTCACCATAAATGATGGTGCAGACATAATTTGAGTAGATGACGTGTTGCCTAATGAGCAGTATCCCAAGAGGCAAAACTTCACACTTAGATGTGTGAAGTCTAAGATGAAGAGGATTACTTCATCTAGTCTTTAGATGAAGAACAATTCCTTATCCCTTTTTCTCAGGTTATGAAGTTACCAACTGGAATGCATTACAAAGCAACACTGCCCCATGGCAGCACCACTTCAGCAGCACCACTTTGGGATGGAGGGGTAAGGGCCAGGACATGCCCAGATGTGTTTCTCTTGCAGGCTAGATATGAGGATGACATCTACACCTTAGCTTAAGCTCTCATTACATGCACCATGTTGGAAGTGCCACAGCCAATTTTCACTTACAGTATTTTGAAATGCATAGCAGTCAGGCAATTCACGGGCATGGATTGTCTGTAGAGCAATGCCTTTCAGCTTGAAGGAGATTTCAACCTGTATAAGCCTGGATATTTGAAAAAGTGTACAAATATATTTAAATATCACAGAAATATACACAAACTGCACAAATCAGAATCCACCATAATAATATGAAAGGATAAGTTGGAAAAATTTAAAAAAACCCATCACTTTACCTGTAAAATTCAAGATGGAAAAAAGAAGAGTTCAGCTTCAGTTCTGCCTTCTTACCAGTTAGTTCCTTTGGCTTTAAAAGGATACATTCTGGAAAGACAAGAGGAAACTATGTTATCATAAAAATTTCACACTGAAAGTAGCATTAAACTGATCAGTGTGTATAGCAAGTCCCAATCAGGGAAAACATTAATTTTGAGCAAACTAGTGGGGTCAGAAGCAGGTTTGTGCACTAACTCATGAGCAGCTAGCAGCCAGGAGTCAGCTCTGAGAGGCAGTAAGGGCACCCACCCATGGAAGGTACAGACTGACCAGCACCCAGAATTCTGTATTTGAACCTCCTGCACAGAGGGGGATGAGGTGTGTTTAAGAAAAAGAACGACAAACCACCTCACCATCAACTGCAAAGATCTGTAAGTGGTTGAAGACAGCCTCTTAAAATCACAGCTGTCTTTTCTAGACAGGTACTAAAAACCAAGGCAAGAAGCAGGATAATGTTCCTGTGATTAACCAAAAAGCTATTGGTTTTAAGCTTTAGAACTAGAATTTAAGTACTCCACTGCAAGACATTTTAAGTACAGCAGTACTGTACCTGTTTCAGTAGAAATATCTATGTTCAGTGTATCATTGGAAGGAAGCATTGTGCCTCTCTTGTACTGTTGTTTACAGACTTTTAAACCTGATTCTTCATGTTCATAACCAAGTGTCCCCAGGGATATGTTCTTTAAGTGCCTGTACTAGTTTAAAAACAAAAACAGAAGTAGAAGTTAGAGAAAGCCATCTCTTTTGCATTAGAGAGCAAAACAAAACCTCAAAGTCATATATATCAATACAAGTTTTTAAATTTTAAAAGAACTTTACTTTTACATAAAAGCTTCCCATTTAATTTACAAAGTGAGCTGCTGGCCACTAATTAGTAGCGATCAGCATCCTGGTGACACCCTGTGCCTCCTGGGCTGCCTGCAGATGATCACCCATGTGTCAGACAGCTGTTAATTAGATGCCTGGCAGAGACTTCAGAGCAGTATTGCTGCTAACCAAACCCCCCCAGGGATACCTTCACCTCATGAAGGTGACAGTTTTCACACCACTTGAAACTGGATCGTTCTACACGTGATCCAAGTCACGGTTCTTATCAAATGCACGCCAAGATCAAAACCAAAGCAGCTCCCCGTGTGACTACAGAAGAGAGAAGCCATGCATTCACTACACAGCAACCAGGGAACACACACAGAGCTCGAGCAGCCTCCAAAAGTAACCTAACCTGCCTGCTCTACACAAGCACAGAAGTAGCAGAAAACATGCCTGTGAGGAAGGTATTTTCTTTTTCCACTCACTCCAAAATACAGCACAAGTCACCTTCTTCACTTGCAAGATATGCTTGAAAACAATGACTAAAAGTGAAAGTAAATAAAGCTGTTCCAAACATTGTTCCAACATGGATCAGCCCTGAGCAACACCACGAACTACATTCCAGGCCAGTCTCCTCCACACTTGCTTTCCACACAGCCTTGGTGGCTACTGGAAGCCAGATAGACCCTCTGATCCCTGGAGTCACACCTTCCATTGCTGCACAATGAGGCAAAGCCCCAGGGCATAGCTCTTCTGGTGGCCCTTGGCTCCTCTACAGCTGATCAATGGACTAACCATGAAGGACAGGAGATCAATGACTAACCATGAAGGCAGCTGCCTGCCAGCTCAGTTTCCCAAGAGCTAGCATTGTCCAAGAGAAGCCAGACAGACCCATGACCTTTTGGGGAAGAAGGCACAAACACATAGCAATTCATTAGTTTTTATTATTACCTGACCTAGCAAAAGAGCTCAGGGCAGCATACAGCAGTGGTCTGCCCTCAAGAGAGTATTTAGCTTTCTTGGAGGCCTGAAGTAAATAAACATGGGAAGTCAGGTAAGATTTCCTATTACTTAAAAATTTGTTCAGCTGGCTTTGATAAAGATTAGTCCCTTTTCCCCTTATGGCTTTCTTTATTATCCATCATTCATTGTCATCCTATTTCCCCCTTCCTATGAGCATTGTGGCCACTAGCCCATCTTGTGAGGTACAACATCCCACCAGTCACTAACAACCACACACTCCATGTCCAGAACTGGAACTGCAACAGAAACTGCCACACTTCTATGCAAAGTTCTGCCTTGCAGTACCACTTCAGTACAGAGTTTAGACAGCCCAGGAGTAAAGCATGGCCTCCTCACCCTGTTAGGCTCTGAGCAAGCTAAGGAAGCCACATCTGACTAAGGCGGGTCAAGTGAGTGGAAACAGCAGTTAGTCACAGCTCCTCATCCCACCGAGGGTATCTCCAGATCACTGCATGCAGCAGCTGTTGCCCCACCCATGTGTGCTCTCAGGCTCTGCCCTCCTGAAAGCACAGCACAAGGTGCTGGGCTACCCACATGGCACTTTCAAACAACACTATGAAACAATAAAAGCAAAATTCCTGATTATAAATTTCCAAACAGCCTCAGAAGGCAGCAGGATATCCTGGTCCTACAGCCTCTGCCACAGGGCAGAGCACAAGAGTAACAACTTCACACAGCTCCTTCATAATAGAAACTTCACCCTGAACCCAGTAGAGAGACAAAAGAAACCTGTGTACTCTTCCAAGTGTAAACTTATGTTTGGGCTTTTATGTTGCTGATCTGTTTGGGGTTTTTTCTCCAAGTGATAAATATCCCCAGTGGTATACTACACAAAGGCTAAAATTTGGTTTTTACAGCTCCAGCTTTGCTGTACACAATTACTATTTTCTGCAATGTCATATCCTTCCGCTTCACCCACCCAACCATGCATTTCAAAAACACAAACCAGAACACCAAATCCCATGTCTTCTAGCTACCCATCTCAAAAAAAATTCCTTTATCTTAGGAGTCATCTAGATTGGCTCTTCCCACAAAGGGGGAAGGCACTTCCCACAAGGCACCCTCTAAAGACAGAAAAAAAAAAAAAGGCAACAGTAGTCATAATGTTCACCTGAAAGCATGCTTTTTGAATTCTTACATGTGATATAAAAGTCTCAGGAATGCCACAAGACACTAAAGAACCCAGATTTCACAATTTAAACCTCCTTGAAGGATATGACTACATTTATACCACACACACATTTTATGAAGAGACCTTTTCCTGATGCCTGGCTCATTCTTGAGGATATAAAGCTATTATTTCTCTATTATCTTGTATCTGGAATTCACCTCAGCCTTAGTGCCTACAAAAGAAGGAAAGTGAAACAAAGCAAGGAAGAAGAAAAAAATAAGAAACCAAGCATGATTTATTGCAGAAACAGTGGCAATATGGAGAGTTCAAAGAAAGATTGAGAAAACTACTTCATCATTCATTTAAAACGCCAGGAATGAGACTCATAGCTCTTGCCCAGCACATTTGATCTGCTGGTGGCTCTGCTGTAGCTTACAGGAAAGGACAGGAGAGCAGCAAGCCCCCACAGGTGACTGAGAATGAGGTTTGGCCCTTCACAGCCCTGCAACTCCCAGATGCTGCTGGGCACAGCTGCAGTGGCAACACTGCTTTAGTCCAGGTGCCAGAGCTCATGTGCCAAGGCCAGTGAAAATGAAAGGTGGTTTAAAGCCACTTTTTATTCATTCAATGTTAATCATGTCTGGGTTTATCATCATTGCCAAGGCAAGAGATTTCATATTCCAAAGTCTTTCATCTCGTGCCTTCTAAAGGTGTTAATATTAAATAGAAAAACATTTAAAGAATTTCCATCCTAAATTTATTCACTTTTCTCTGAAAATTGTAAAGGGACTGTTTTTTTAAAATACCATCCCTAACCAGGGCGGATGCTTCTACACTCCTAAGTACCACATTCCCCATTTTGAGGCCTCCAGCCCTCACTACAAAGCTGCAATTCAGGAGAGCTGTCAAGCACAGTTTTTTAAAGCATGCATAGTTATATTCAGGCCCATAGCTCTCCAAAGTAAGTCCTAAACCAAGGTTCCAGTTCATGCAAGATGACCAATTTTCAAATTTTCTGGACTATGGTACTAAGAGCTACCTGCATAAAAATCCTGGTTTGGATTCATCTCCAAGAGACAAAAATTCAGCTACAACACAAACTTCAGGACACCCCATCTACACTGACTTAGTGAAATACCAAACTGAAATTCAAGAATGGAAACAGAAAATCAGAAACTCAGCAGAAGTTTATAGCTGTAGCTTCAGCTTTAACACAGTTATAAACACATACTCACACCTACCTGATTAATAACATAAAAAATGCTATCATAAGCATCCTGTTGTGTATATATACTGCAGCTGTAGTCATCCTCATCAGTTCCAGAATAGCCTTTCAGGAATAGGTGTTTAAAAGCAACAATGTTTTCCTCTTTGAACGAGACCACCAGCTGGTTACTCAAACCAAAAAAAACAAGCTGACAAGAGAAAAAAACAAAATGGATTTGAATTTTGAACAGTATTCAAGCAGCAGCATTTTGGAACGAGCTTTAAATTACAATAAAATACAAACCAGACAGGTGCCTGTTGCTGTAACTCTGCTGCAGCAGGAGCTGAGAACCTGTTAACTAATGGCACAAGATTGCCAAAGCCAAGGTTATCACATGCAGGGTAAGTGAAACAGAAATGTAAGTCCAGCACCTGAACAGACAACTACATCACTTGCACCTTTTACACATCATGGACCAACAACTCCAGCAGGGATTTGCAAACATCTTTGTGGAGGATGCAAATGGCAGACAAGCTAACCTAACAGCACAACTTGCTACCCCTGAAATGGTCTGCTTTGCTGTGGACAAATTCCTGCACCTTTCCCGCCTCTGGCATGGCACAGGATTACAGCAAACCTACGTGGGACCCTACTGCAATAAAAAGCATCACCTGCCTGACCAAGGTGCTGCTTAAGGAGGCTATGACAAGAAGGAACAGCAAACAGCAGAGTTACTACTGAAGACTTGTGTTCCCCTGCCATGTGGATGTTCCCATTTCCACCACCACCAAGGAAAACAAACAGAGCCCAGAAACTGCTTGGTTTTTCAGCAAGAACTTTTTCATAGGCACAGCAGCAGGAGGATATCCCAGCTACTGTGCCTATGAATCATACTGGATCCCACTCATGCCTGCAGAGAGAGGCCTGTCAGGATTTGGGCACAGCACTGCACCAGCAGAGGCCAGACCTCAGAGCCTGCCATGGTCAGTAAAACATCAGCACACACGAGCTGGGGTTGTGCTTCTTTTCATTCATAGCAGGCAACTCAAACACAAACCAGGGATCCCACAACTCAGCATGGATATTTAGCTGCTCTTACAAACTGTCAGATGTCAGTCTTGCATTTCAAAGATTCAGAAAAAGGAATTTCTACCTCTACATGTATCCCATTTTGCTTCCCTCCACACGCAGTCACTATTAGAAGACTGTAAAATAACCAAGTGCACTGTACTACCAGCACAGTTTATAAACACCCTCTTCTTTGCCTCCATGTAGTATCAAACAGTACACGACTTTTCAAATGCATTATTTGATGACAGAAGCAAGAGGCACATCCAATTCCTGCAGCCCAGCCATCCCATCATCATCAGAAGCCACAGCATCTTCACATTGAACATGGACACTTTAATTTTCAGATTAGATATCAGGAAATGTCACTTTTGAAACAGCCCAGTGAAACTGTAATCTAAGAATGTAACAAAAAGCAATACTGTGAGAATACGCCTGAAGACAGTGCTGAACTTAGTGGGAAGAGTAATTTGCTTTAAAGTATTATGCCCAAAATGGCAAAATACCTGGTCAAACACTGCCCCAAAAATCTCCAGGAAGCTTTTGTAGTTTATGTTATTCTTCCCCCTTGAAACACTTTTCATAGTATGTTTTCTGCATGGACTGAAGTGGGAAGTACAAGACAGTAACAAATACCCAGGGATGGTAAAGGCCCAGAAGCACAGGCCTGCTTCTCTTGCACATCATTGCTACTCTAAGAGTAAAAACAGAGGATTACCTGTGTCGTAACCATAAGTATCTTCAAAATCTGCAAAGCCAATTTCCATGGTATCTGACGTCTTGCTCTGTATTTTTCACATGGGTTCATGAAGTAAAACTTCAAATCCTCTTTCAAAGCCTTCTCTTTTAGATCTAAATCTGACTGAGTCATCATGTTTCTGCCACAAATAACATATTAATTAGCAGACAACTTCCTCATTGCAGTATCACCTCAGATCACCACATGACATGAAAGGTCCAAGATAGCTTTTGGGTTATTTTATGGAAATGCAAAAATATTTCCCTGTGATCACATCATTAAAAACCATTTAAACACATCTTACCATTAAACCACAGCATTTAGAAAAATAATTAACAGGCATTAAATAAGAGGGTCTCTAACAGAATGAAATGTAGACTTGCTATTACTCTCTTAAAAATCCAGTTGAAACAAAGAGTGACCACTGTTAACATATTTGTCTGAATAACCACATTCTAGCAGAAGAAAAAGGTGTCTTAAAGGTTAACCAGAGCAGGCTTTACCCACACTTCTGTTATGAACATGCAGCTTCAAGGGCTAAATGCATAGGCAGTTATTTATTGAAATACCTGGGCAAGTAAAACTCAGAGGACCAAGTACAGAGGGCTGTTGTTTTAAATGTTTTAAATCACCTTCAGTTTCTCTTTCTCAGCTGAAAAGGACATTGAAAAAGCTTTCCCCATCCCCTAATTATTTGAACCCTGTTTTTCAGTGTCATAATTTTTCGGAACTTTCCTACTTCACACACAGATCAGAACCAAACTTGTCATTTTTTTTTCTCTCTTTTCATGTTAAGAGGATCATATCTGACACCAGCTGATCATCAGTTCCATTTACCACCAGAATGTCATTCCCAATGTTCTGAATTTTATAAAGGATAACACTTTGTCTGAGGCTCAAAACTGAAAGCATCGATTCAAGGTTTTCAGATACTTGGAATACTTTTTAATTTTTTACTTTTTGTATCCTCACTGTCTGAAGTGCACAGATATTTAAGCTCAAACTGTAGCTCACAAAGTGCATTTGATTTGCTAAACCAGCTGTCCCACAAGAAGAGAAATTACAGTTAAAGAAGCACAGTAGAGCTGACACTGTGGTGTTTCCTCAGAAGAGGAAGTGAAAACAACAAAAAACCTATTTTAATGTTAAAAGCTCAAAAGTTATCTTTCCAACACAGTCTAAAACCAATCTTTCATGAAGATGATGAGAAGCAGGATGATTTTGGTTTTTGAAGCTGAAAAAACATGGGAAGTTCCCAAGGAAAAGGAACTGTGGGGAGCATCCCTATTTAAACTTACAATAAAGACATACCCAACTAGCTTTAGCAACATCTAAGATACAAAAACTTTGAAAGATGTAAACACACCCGACAGAAGAGCATGTGATAACTACAGCTGTAAGCATTGATTAAGGAAACAGGAACATACATATTTCAATCCTGCATTGACACACAAAGACATCACTGCTCCTGAACCAGCTTCTCTCCAACAGGCAGAGGCATTTGTGTGGGCACACAGTGAACAAGAGCTAACCCAGAGTAAAAGTGATAGGAGGAAGTGGGAAAGAAAGAAAAAACAGAACAGTGTTAAGCTAAATCTGATCAAATTTTAAAGCATGAAGGTGTGACATAAGAACCAGTCCAAGACTTCAGAAAAATCCTCTCCTAAGCTTCCAGTAAAAGCGTATCAGAAGCAACGAATCTTTAAAAACAAAAAGTAAACAAACACAAACAAAAAGGCCAAAACCCCCACAGATCAAACAAAGTCAAACAGCAAATTTTATAACAAACATTATGTTTTTGATATTCAAATACATACCATAAAAACATAATGGTTTACTCAAAGATATGTATCAAGACCTTACAGCTATTCCAAAAACTTGATGTTGACTAATGTTGCACTTTCACCTTTACACAACTCTCATTTGTGGCTAGGGATCATTTTCATTGATGCCTTCAGCTCCCTTTATTAATTAACTGTAGAAATGGCAAGCAAAGGAACACATTTTTTGGCTTAAGAGAGAGATCCAAGATTCAAGCCTGTATCGCTGTTGGTGTTTGTCTTCCAATAAAAAACAGACATTCTCTAGTGTAGTATTTAAGAAAGAATGCATTTCTTAAACAGGTGAAGCAGGTAAAGGGCAACAGGTGAAATACATCAACTGTTTTTCAAATCATTCATTTCTAGGATAGATTAAAAATTACATCCAAATAGACTACACTAAATCAGTGGAACTAGAACCTTCAACCAAAGCATTGCAGAAGTTCAAAAACTCCAAGAGATTACCAGTGATTTACCATATTTAAAACAAACCATCCAGTTCTACCACATGGTCATTAGCCTAAAAATCTAAACCTAATTGAAACAAAGTACCCAACTCAAGACAGAGCAACGAGCCAATTAAATTCTGCCATACTACTG
>JANPWX010000080.1:3073842-3090465 GCA_024734555.1 Trochalopteron elliotii | reverse complement strand
ACCCAGCCCGGCCGCGGTCCGGCTGCCCCTGCCCCTGCCCCGCCGCCTCCGCCCCGAGCGCGGGCTCTGGGTAAAGCTCCGTGCTCTCAGGCACATGGTGTGACTCTTGGGAATGTCCCATGCGGGGCTGGTGTGACGCTTGGGGATGTCCTGTGCAGGGCTGAGAGTTGGACTGGATCGTCCTTGTGGGTCCCCTCCAGCTCTGCATAATCTCTGATTCTGTGATAACAGTAGTTACCTTACTGCCAGCTAGTAGTTTTAGACACGGAGGTAACATGCAGGGAAGACTGCAGGTGAGATTGGCTACTACAGAGTTGGTCGTTTTGCAGGTCAAGAGGTATTCAGTTCCTCAGAGAATGTGGTTTATTGTGGTTACTCCAAACTAGGGCGTTCAAAACAGAATGTAGACCCGTAAGAGGCATCATTGCAGCAACTGAACTCTCTACCTGCCCACACAGTGGGCATGGGCAGCACAGGATTCTTACATAATGCTCTCAGATGATGCTGTATTTGGTTGTGGTCACACTGTAAGGGAGAAGTAGGAACAAAAGCCCAGACAAACATCCATATGCAGTTTCTCAACATTAGCTGCAAGAGCATTGTGTCAGCTCATGCATGAAAGTTTTCTTAAGGCTTCCTCTGGTATTAGCTACTGCTTGAGGCAGGAGGATGTTCCTCACAGGTGCAGCCACAGGTTTTGTTTTTTACAGCAGTGTCTGTGTGTTGTTCTACCTCTTGTCTCCATTCCTGTCCCCCCATCTGCCAGATAAATTATGCCTTAACAAATTTTAGTACTGCATAGGTATGAGCACATCTGAATTTGATTTCTTACTCTTTTGCACACACGCCGTTCACCGTCTCTTGAGAATGTGCTTCAATCCAACATGGAAACTGGTACCTAGAAATAAGTAAGCCCACCACCTCTTTCTGTCAGTATAACTTCATTATGTTAAAAGATCTGGGCTCTGCTGAAAACAAGAAGTTTTCCCTAACTGTATATGCAAAACATTGGTATTGAAATAAGCCTTGGTATGAAAACAGCTGTTGCCCAATATAGCACTCTGCAACTTATTTTTATGAGGAAACACTGACTATCAGTATTTTCAGGTGACTTTCCAGAGCCCAGTGAGAAGCAGAACAAAGAAAATCTCTTACCCCTCCACAGCTTCTTGGTCAGGGCTGAAAGCCCTGTTTCCCTTAGGATAGCATATTTAAGCATGAGTTTATCAGATGCTTTATCTGCTTCCTTTTTCTCCCCCACTGCATTTTGCATTACTATCTGTGCCTGCTTGATTGTATCAGCATAAAGATACTGAGGTCTCCAGGATGCAGCTTTACATGGGCTACCAGCATTGCTAATGCTGAGATCACTGACACTCTGAAGGCACAAGGGGTTCTTTTTAGAGTAAGATCATTGTCACACATTTTGGCTCAGCAAGGCAATAACCAGCACATCATATCTTGATAAGATTAAAAAGCCTCACCACACACACAACAGCAGCAGCCACAGATCTGGCAGAGCTGTGGTTCATCTCAAATGCAGCCAGCAGGCTAGAAAACACAGCATTGGCTCACTTTCTCTCAGGTGAACAAAACACTCAGGCAGATGAAGATCTTAAACACCAAGAATCAAGCAGGTCAGAAAACTGGACAAGCCAGCAATAGTACCAAGGTGAACAGTGCGTGTTTAAGTGTCTGCTTTTTTCTTATAAAAACCAGAATGTAAGTGTCAGATATATAATACAAGCAGCATTTCTTTTCCCAGTCAGAACTGGACATTTTGAGCAGTTGTAAGCCAGTAACTCTTCAGGGTACTGCTCCTCTTTCTCAGTGTAACAGCCTGAAATACATGATTGCTGCCCTGCTGAATTTATAATTTGTCCCTTCTTTTCCCCTCACCCCATCCTATCCTTCACTTTAAACATTCTTTTCCTTCTTTTAGATAGCTCTCCCCTCTGGCTTCACAGTCTGCCCCTGCCCATTACTCTCTGAAGGCAACTTGTAATTCATCAACTCTTTCCTCCTCAGACCCACACAACTCCCAGCAATGCTAAATTAGAAGTTGTGGAATCCAGCAGAAGTAACACAGACCGTGGTTTTCCAAATAATTTCTGCATCTCAGTTGACTGACTTTTTAGCTGTAGCACAAGCACAAGTCATGACTTAAAGACTCTACCAGGGATCTCACTGCTTTGCTTCAGGCAACAGAAGGCAATCTTCAGTGGAAGACTTCACCACTTGTATTAGGAATAGAAAGAATCTGTATCTTTTCCTGCTTTGTGGTCACCCGTTGTAGCTTTTCATACCTTGTGCTTATACTGCAGGCTTCTATTAACATGCTTTCTCTCTACTGTTGTAAAACTCTGTAAGAATTTGATGATTTAGAGCTCTGCCAAATTTTGTTGAAACTTGCTGTCAATTCAATAAGTTAACAGTGACAAAGCACATGTTCTACCCCGTTCTAAATGAAATCAGACCACTTCTTGCCCTCTAACTGTATTGGCAAAGTATTCCATAACTGTTTACAAAATGTACCTGTATTTTAAGTGAATTATTAATCTTAGCTTTCTCTTAACTCTGTATGAAAAAGCCATGTAAGTCTGCCTTCTGCATTTCATTGATCTTAAAAGTGCTTGCCACCCTTGCCAGAATTCCTTACATAAATTACTGTGTGCTATAATGATTATATCTTAATCATTATATATTATATCTTATATCTTATACATTATATCTTGAGTGGTGTCAAAGATCCACAAGGAGTAAATTGTATCAAGAGAAAACATGGTCACTTAATTTCTGCTTTTTGAGGCAAGACTGCCTTGGGCCTTCTTGAAAAGCTTCAAAAGTCTTTGGTCTTAGGTGAGTGTTGAAAGAGAAGGACCTCAGTGCACAAAACTTGCAGATACTGTGCATAATCTGTTCTGTCTACTCCTTGCATTTGGTTTGCCTTTGCTGAATTCGAGGAGTGTTTTTAGTGTGAGGATAAATACTTGAATATTTGTTTCTATGGAAAATTCTGAAATGCTGTTAAACATCAACTGGAAACAGATCCTTGTCAGGGTTCACAGGAGCTATCATGACTACAGGAAATCCAAGTTTACACACTCCACACTCTGTTTCACACCAGAAATTGCACAGCACTATTAAAAAACAAAGCTCCTATATTAACTCCTATGTGGCTCCTGACAACATATTTACTCTTTAAATGAATACTGACACACCTCATACTTACTGCAGCTGTAAGTGTTTATTGTAGCACATTTACAATGTGTAAGCATTCAGACAGAACATGTTTAGTGTCCTCTGCAGCACTATACATTGTCACACACAGCTACAGCAATGCTGCTTACAAATGTTCTCCAAAATACACTTCTCTTTAGTTTTCTATTCTGCTCCCAGAGTGAATAGACAATAGAAAATAAGGCATTCATTAAATAGTATCACAATCAACAAAGAATATAAACTAAATTGTCAAAACTGAAGTTTTATAAGAGCTAATGTTTCAGCCAGCCACTGACAGCAGCAGGTTGCTAGGAAACATCCAGTTTCTAAAGTGAGGAGAGATAAGACTCTCAGAGACATATTTCCTGTGTCTTTAACTTAGTTTAGACTTCAGGTTTACACAATTGTATGCCAGAGGAAGATTTCAATTTTTTTAAAAATAGGTATTTTGAAAAGGTTTTTATCTGATTTTTCTGTTGAAAATGTAAGATCCAAACACTGTAAAGCTGAAGGCTGTAACTGACCCTGCCCAGTGCTTGATACATGAGAACATTTCTCCACTCAGCTCATCCTTCAAACTTCAGTTCAGCCTGGCATATCCCAGCCTCTCTGAGAATAGACTGCCACTTACACCCAGTGGTACTTGTGTTTAAAGAAGTATTTATTTTATGCTTTCAGCTATGTTTGAGTGGCTTGTGTATCAACTCACTGTAATGACTCCAGAAACAAATTACACCAAATTTCACAGTATTTATTTTTTCTGTGAGTGCAAATAAACAAAAAAATGCTGAGGGCTCTAGTGAGCATTCATTCATTCATTCAGTAACAGGTCAGCCATAGACAGATAATGCCTGCAGTACTGAGGGCTAGGTTGGTGTTCAAAGCTGAAATTGTCCAGCACTAGTTCTACTTATAGTTGAAAGTTACTATATTTATATTCTACTCTTATAATCTAGCCAAATCTCTGAACACGGACAGGTTTTTATGCCCTTTGCATTCTAGCACAATTTAACTGAGGAAACAAATAGAATAAAACTCATAAAAACCACCCCCAAGCCCCCTGAACTAGAAGTGAATGCCTCATCAAAGAGTCTGTAAGTTTAGCATAAACTTCTGCCACAGGCTTACACTGTTTTTTGAGAAAAGCAGATTAAGTCTTCAGAGGTAAGGTTTTCCACCAGCTCCATTGTCCAGTTCTTGCAATGTGTGCTGCTTTAGAGCCTCCACAATATGCTCCCACAATCCATTAAATACGTTCACCACAACCTGTACAAGAGAGAAAAGGGAAGTTGTCAAGTACATCCATCAAAATAATAGTTTCACCATACAAGGAGACTTAAAAATGTAACTGAACTATT
The DNA here is from genome assembly GCA_024734555.1 of Trochalopteron elliotii. NCBI lineage: Eukaryota > Metazoa > Chordata > Aves > Passeriformes > Leiothrichidae > Trochalopteron > Trochalopteron elliotii. The sequence continues at coordinate 3,085,885 of JANPWX010000080.1, read as the reverse complement.
AATAATTTGACATCCATTGACAAGAAACTGCTATGAACCACCAGAAAATATTTTGAATTCAAGACTGCTCTCCTAGATGCCTGATCCCCATTGCACAGGCAGTAGGAAAATTATTATCTCCTCACCCTGTCCCATTGTATGCTGGCTTTCTTGTTTGGTTAAACTGAGAGGTGTGTGCAGAAAAGGAAATATTAACGTGTCCATGCCCTCTACCCAGGAGCAAGATGCCCTGCTCTGTTTCATCCCACACTCTTATCTCCAGTAAGACACTCGGTCAGAACAGGGGCTGGCTCACAGCAGGCTCTGTCATCTCCCTGCTCCAAAATATGGCCCCATCTCCTCCCTCTCACAAATATGTTCTATCAAGCATATAACAATGCAGCACCAGAAAAGCCCAACACCAAGGAGTTGCATCTTTGATCTTTTTAATCAAAGGGCAAATATTTTTCAGCTCCCCAACCAAAAGACTCTTCAGCAAGGAAGACTCAGACTTGCTGCCAGCCAGGTTAAAGATAAACCACATATCCTGCAATCAGTATTCCTGAAGAAACACAGCTTCAAATAACTGAAGCATTTTCTCTCCATGATGGAAGTTAGGCAATGTTTTCCAAGTGCTGTGATAGCACCTTAAACTGCATGCTGTCTTAAAATGTTGACAAGTTGATTTTTTCCCCAAGTTTCAGACCTGTTGCCTGCACAAGGTGTGATTAAAAAGTGGATAAGAGAACACTGAATGAGTTCTCTAAGTCCTGCCTGTTGCAGTGAGCACAGGAAGTGTTGATGCTTACACATTACATATATGGGGTTCCCAAGTTACTGTAAATATTATCTTAATTTCTGTATAGTTTTCCACGTGTTAAGTGATTCTTAATTTGGAAGTTCCCTCACATCCTCTAAGAAATTTGTCGGCTGCAGACTTTTTGCTGAAGTGTGCTGTTCATTAGAAATAGTTTGGGATTTTTGTGTGGGTTTCCTCCACACATACAGCTTCCCCCAAAATGTAAGTATTTTTCATAAACATTGTACCAGGGACATTTTTTAGCATTTTTTGCATATACCTCAATAGATAATTTTAATATAGATACATACCATTACAACAACAGAAAAGAGATGCAGAACTTTCCTCCTCTAACCTGTACCTCCCAGAGTTTGGTGAGTCTTTGCACTGTGATATAAATCTCCGAAGTTCTGTCTCAGGAAAACCATCTTGCTGGTAGTGCTAAAAATTGATATTTAGTTAAACCTTTAACAAGGCTAAAACCTACAATAACCCAAATTCCCCCCAGAACACTTTTGAGACACTGCTCAAATCTGAAATAAAAAGATTCATAGGACATAATGTGAAAACACTGCTTTTTAGATATTTAGCTTCCATTGGAGGAGAAAAACAGACAAACTTTTTAAGAAAAAACAAAGTAGAGAGGGATTAAAAACCCTCCTCTCTTTGCTTTGGACCCTCAAAAGTAGTCATTATATTTGTTCTTGAGATTGGCATGCACTGCCAGTTGAAATATTGAGGGAGATGGGAGTGTTGATAGCACCAATCTTGCACTGTTATTCCAGATGAACAGTCTGTGCTTACCTTGACTGTTTCATACGTATCTGTAATGAGTGCAATGAAGAGACTCAGCACCATGTAGATGAACAGACTGATGAAGGAGTAGAGGTAGATCCTACTGAATAACCAAACCAAGTAACTTTTCTGCTGCATTTGTGCAAAGGTGGCAAACATGTCATCTCCATTGATCAATGAAAAAAGGCATTCAGAAACCATGTTGAGAGTGCGAAACTAAAGAGGGGGGAAGAAGACAAGGACGTGTCACTGCTTTATTTGACACAAAGACTGTACCTAACAAGAGCCACATACATCGCTGATGACTGGCTGCCTCAAATCTCTTCCTGCACCCGGAGGACAACAAGGTGCAAACAGTTAAACATCTGAGGAACAAGCAAAGTTTGTCGCCTCCTATACCCACGTGCATTCAATTCAGATAAGCAAATTTCTCTTTCAAGAGGGACAAGCATAATGTCTGCAAAGTTTTAGTCTGATACCAGTGTTCTGCAAAATGGAAATTATTTCTTAAAATATCAGCATGTGATTGGGAGTCACGGCAGCTTCCACTTCTGACTTGGAGCTTTCATAATTTGAGGAAAGTCTGATTGAGTCATGGAAGTCAGACTCCACAAACAGAGCAGCATCATGTTGAAGATGCACTATTTTTACATTATGGGAAGCCTTGATATGGAGAACTAGAAAAAAACAGTAGTAATCTCTCATTCTGTTATTCAAGTTGTCTTTTTTTCATGGACAGAGCATTACCTTCACATGGTATGGTCCCAGCACAATCCATCCACAGAAACAATAGCCCAGGTAGATCATAGCAGCACAGCAGCAGAACCTCATTACGTTGGGTAACGCTGCTCGCAGTGTTAGGATGAGAAGCTGCACAAAGCAATGCAAACTGTTAGAACTCAACCAGATACTTCTTCCAGTCCTCTTATAGCAACAAACAGAATAAATACCAACAATATGAAGATCCCAGGAGATCCTTACATTATACTTCTGAAAGAAACCTAGGTAGCGAATGACTCCAAGCCACACAAGCATAGTGGATATTCCTAAGAGTATGCTGCAGACATCGTAACTTGTCAGACTCTGAAAAAGGGCAAGAGAAGAAGCAAAAAAGTAAGAAAGGAAAGAATTAATTATTGTAACAACTGACAGGTTCTAAATTGTGACTCCCATTACAAGGAAGATTTGTTAAGTACATTTTTTCTTGGCAAACCCTCCCAATTAGAAATTAGTTTGAGGCAATATACATTAGAGAGAGACTCCACTAAAGAGCAGGGGCACTTTCAAGTGCAACTCATGAAATGCCTTTACACGTGGCTGTTTGTAAAACATTTTCTAACAAGATGAGCTTTATTTGCAAGGTAGGTGCACTGCAGAAGCAGAGACACCTCCTCTGTATCCAGCTCACCAAGATCTGCAGCGGCACTGCAAACATTTTTATGCTGCTTCCAGACTTGCAGCAACTGCTTCTGGAATCTGCATTGACAGATTCCTCAGAGCATCTTAGGAATCTCTGCACTGCATCCCAATGGACAGTGTAAATATGACACAGAACAAAGAAAGTTCTTCCAGTATGTAGGAAAAGCTCTTTGTAAAAATTAGCATGACTTGCCAGCATTGCTTAGATAAATACTCAGGAGGATCTTGTTATGTAGTTGGGAACTATGAGCTATATAAAGCTATCAAGGAGAAGACTAATTAGCTTCTAATGAATTCTATCTGGAACTTATATCTATTGGCACTTTGCTGTTTCTTCCACCTACAGATACTGGCCTGTTTTCATCCAAATTAGCATGTACTCTGTTCCTGAACTGCAGCTCTACTCTGACATGGACTGCAACACCTTATTTGAAGTTTTCATTCATTTCTGTTTCTATTCTCCTAAGAATAAAACATAAACACTAGATATTGGCAATGGATATTGGCTAATCTTTCCTATCAGCATAATTCATTTAGAGCTTGACAAGAAACAAATTTAGGCTACTTTAATGTGAACATGTTTTTCAACCACTTTCATACAGTAACATGGAACAAGACCTTGTTATTACGGTCCACAAGGGTTGCAAAATGGAGTGAAATATACCTGTAGACAGGAGTTTTAGTAAAATACTCTTACATATACAAATTGATGTATTTATAAGACACAGGAATCCCAAATGCAAGATCTTATTCCAATCGTGTTCTCTTCTTTGCTTTTCCCAAAGCAGGATGGAGCTATGTCTTATCTTAGCCAACTTCCTCACAGCTTGTTTCTACTCTTAGTGAGTTTACAGGTCCTACGGTGAGACAGAGCAACGTTTACGGGGTGTTTGTGACAGTCAAGCTCTCAGCAGATGGATTTCAGACCCATCCTTTCATCACTACTGTCCAAAGTCCACTATGTTGCAATTTCACACTTCAAAGACTGCTAGAGATTTTGTGAAGAACAATATTATCTGAATATCAGAGTGCTTCAGGATAGCATATTATAATAATTCTTCTTCCCTAATTCTGTAAAACACAATGTTCTACAAGTTTTGAGTTTTGTCCATATCAAGTTTATTTTAGAAAGTGAAAGCCCAGAACCTGCTGTAGCTGACTGTTATGTACATGCTGCAAAACAGAAGCTGGGAAAGCAGCAAAGGGATATTTAAGGAGACTCTGTTAAACACTTGTAAACAGAGTTCCAAAAGTTAAATGCTAAATTTGAAAAAATTCATCAAATGAGCAAATATAAGTGAGAAAGGGAGGAAGTCAACAGTCAAACTTTCAGAGAACTACATTTTATTCCTCAGAGTCACAGGGAGAAAAGATAATTCAGCACTATAATATAGAGTGATATTTGGAGTTTTTAAATCTTGCTACTAGAAACAACAAGCATGAATTGCAATTCTGGAGGAGAAGATAGAGTTTTAAAGTGCCATGCCACTCAGAAGCAAGTATAGCCAGCCTAAGTCCTCTGAGAGATTCAAATCTAGGTTGGACAGAAACAGTTTTACTTCCATCTGACAGTGTGAAAAGCCTACCTTAGCTTGTATCTCCATCTTTAGAGTTGATCCAACAATAGTTAGGACATCACTGACTATAATCAGGATGTACCACCCATTGACAAATTCCATTTGATCACTGAAGGATACTTCTTTCTTATAATAATATAGGAAAAAGCTTACAAATTCCTAGGGGAAAGGAGGAAAGAAAACAGTTAATCAGGCTTACACATGACAAGGCTTTCCAAAGAAGGAGCTGTACCCACCCTTTGGAGCCAAATTCCTTTAATCACTGATCGTGTGCAAAGGATCAATGAAGCCAGACAAGTCAATATGACAAAAGCATCGAAGATCATCATGTAATGAGTGTTCTTCTGTACTGCAAGAACAAAAATGTACATGTTTATGGTACATTTATTCTTGTTAACCATTATTGAAGTAAAAATCAAGTTTTGATGTTAACTATATTTATACAAACGAATTAAGAAAAATCTTAGCATTTTTTCCCACAAAAGCTTATCTGACATATTCTATGAGACACAAGTGCATCTGCACTACAGGTACCATTTCAGTAAATTTAGAAGGGTTGATACCACATGAAAAATATACCAGAGTGTGAGTGCTTCTTACAGCCTTGCAGGATTATAGGTGAGAGTTAATCATTTTACAGTGACTAAAATGGCCTTTGGAGTCATAGAGGTGCTCAGAAAATTTTTTTCAAAATCCTGGGAACTTTGTAATATGTATCTTCTCTTTCAGACCAGTATTTGACAGTCAGTTTTTCTGTCCTAGGGCAGTGCAGATAACTTGTACTATTGCTCAGCTAGTCAAGACCAACATTGAGTTAGACATGAGTTGTCCATCTCTTACGTTACTAAAATTCACTTTCTTGATTATCTAATGTTAAACATTGCATCAAATCTGTTTGCTTGTTTGTTTTTATACCTACCATACAGCTGAAAATAGGTGAGACAGTAGAAGGATTAGATTTTTAATGCTAAAAGATGGCGGATTGAGAAAAAAAATCAAACAAATAAATGCTAAATTTGCAAGAACATGCACCAATTCTGGGCTGCTGAAACAGAACAGGCTGCTGAAATTCTAGCTGACTTCACGAATTGCACTACTCAGAAAAAGCCCACCCAGTACTTCCTTGTTACACTGCTGCCATTTAAGCTGGTTTTGCCACGTAGTGCAGAACAGCAAGAAGTAGTTCCTGTGTAGCTGCAGCCACTGCCTGTCTCCGTTTCCCTGGATTTCGGGCCGTAAGACAGGCACTCCGGGGATGGATTTGAGGAGCGTTGGAGGCACCCTCGGGCACCAACGCGCACCTTGGGATGGGCGCCGGCCCCGGCAGCGCCGCCTGCTGGGCACTGCCGGCACGGCAGCGCGAACCCCGGGCACCAGCGCCGAGATCCGGGACGCGCTTCGTTCGGGCCCCAGTAATTAATTTCAGTCTGGATCTTTACAAAAACACCGGTTATCCCTTTTCACTACCAGATCTTCATTCCCTAACGCAGGCATAGCACCAGAGAAAGTGGTAAAGTAGAGAGAACGACCTGGTTCATCCTATTGTAAAGTGGAATCTAAAAGTGCTGGAAAGCTTCTGACTATCAAAGAGATTATTTCTGCTAATGAAAAAAGGTGATGTTTTGGCCAGGCCAAATATCTGCCAACAAAGGTGGCTCATTCTTGTCAGTCACTATAGAAGAAATTTAACCATCCTGTGCACCTCAGTTATAGCCAGATACACAGCAAATGGCATTTAAGCAAAAATAAGAAGAGTTTCTAGCCATTTCACCCCAGAAAGCCTTAGCAACAATGCTTCCTTATCTTTCCTGGTGCTAAGTCCTGAAATAAGAGTAAATCATCTTCAACCTTCCACCACTATCATGTGTCCTGTTGCCTGGTGCTAGAACGTTTCACAACTCTGCCTTAAGAAATGAGCAGCATAAGTTCAGAGGCGAAAGATAGAAGGATGTACAGTGAGGCATGGAGAAATTTTGGTTTGGCATTATCAATGGTGCAAGCCTTGAGAACTGCTACAGAAAGTAATGGTGGGGCTGGATTCCCAGGTTTTCAGATCAGAGGTTGAAGAACAACAATTTCCTAGAAAATCAGATTTAGAGTGCACATATTAGATAGAGATTGTATGTCAATGGTGCCTCACCTTTTCATAAATAAAAAGGTTAACAAACATTGTGCCAGTGGACACAATTTCAGTATGAAAATTTGAACATATTTATGTCACTTACTTGATCCGGAAACGTGCCAGTCTTTACATTCCCTGATTGCTATGTCATTGTCTAGACTTATTTTAATTCTTCCACTGTGTGCTTTATTATCAAACAAAATCTGTAGTATTAAAAACAAAAACAAATGAAAAAAGGTTCATAAAGTCAAACAATTACAAATGTAGCCCACTGTGTTGCTAAGCCTGCATAATGATGCAGCATAATTCTCCTAAGGGAGAAGTTACAAAACTTTTCTAATCTTAAACTAATTCCAGTATCTTCAAATAAATGCTGTCAAAATGAAAGACAAATCTGCTGAACCATGTATTTGCCACAAATTGTTTGATCAACTAGCTACTAAGTGAAATACTTTTAAACTACATTCTCATTCCCCTATGATCTGAAAACAACCTTTCCCAGAAGCATCTTTCTAAAGAGAAGAGATGTACACTTCCATTATACTTCAGATGGATTAGAGCACAAGTGGCTGTAAACCAAGTACTTCAGGACCCCATCAGGAGTACTCAAAGCTTAACCTTCCACAGTGACAACTGCTGGTTATTTACGCCTTAACAGAGTAATCCAGGCACCACTGACCCAGCGGTACTCAACACTGTTCAGAAAATACCTGTGCTGACTGTGTGCAGTAAACCAAGTCAGTGCAGTAAAGCAAGTAATTTTCTGGTTTTGAGCAGAAAGACACGTGGCAGGCTTCCACATACCCGCAGAGTGAAGTCGTAACAGTCGGGGAGCTCATGGTGACGAACGGTCTGGAGGTTGATTGCCTTCAGATTGAACATGAGCTGCACTGCCACCAGTCTGCAACAGAGCTCCAGGTTAGCCTTGCACAGGGAAAATGCACCAATACCCCCACACAGGAGCTGTCCTTTCCTCCTCACCTGGGGAAATCCAGAGTGAAATTCAAATTGTGCTTTCCCATTGTTGCGTTGTGTAATGGAGTCGTTGGCTCAATGTACAAGCAGTCTGGAATGGATAAGGACTCACAACAATATCTCATGGATTATCAGGTTCTTTAACTGTAATCTGCCTGTCCCACTCCCGAGGCTGTTATGAGCTGTTGGCTACACCAGACAAGATAGCACACTTGAGTGAGGAGTCATCTGAGAAGCCAACTGACAAATACACTGGCTTCTTTGAACACCAGCCAAGTTATTTATCATGAATTCACAGGGAACGCTCCTGAAAATTAGCCCCAAATACTTGTATTAGATGGTCATCAGTGCTAAAGGCTCATCACTTCTTTGTGGCATTAGACATTGGAGGTGAGGGCTAGAGGTTAGTTACACAGGACTTTTCTTACCAGTTTTGGCTGGTAGTAAATTCAATATAAATCATGTGATAAGACTATACCATACTGTAAAGTTTTTAAAAGAATTTATCAAAAAATGTAGGTTCTGTTCTCCCAAAGAACTGATAAAATAGATTAGGTTCATCACCAGTCACAATCTCTGGGTCTATATCAAAGGTGTCGTTTCCAGGACAGATGATTCCTCGCTTGTAGAACTGCTGACAAACAGCCAGAGGTGTCTCTTCTGCTCCCCTCTTCTCATAAGCATGATTTCCAACAGAGATGTTGGGCAGCTGGAGGTACTTAAGTTCAAAACAAACAAACCAACTTAAATAGCAATAAAACTGTTAGTCTCTGAGAAAAAAAAAAAAACCCAAAACAAGGCAAATCAGAAGTGTTTGGATGGATTATAACCCGTCTCTTTGATTTAAAAGGTCACCTAAAGAACTGTGAAACCTAAACCACACAACAGCTGAGTCCTCAAATATTTTAATGTATTTGACAAAAAAACTAAGTATAGGATTTGGATCTAAATACCTCTTTGCTTATTATGTTTTTCTCTTTACAATCCTTTCTAGAAAGTCTAATTTGTTATTTGCAAAGAATCCTGGGTCAGATCCAATGAGTGCTTTTTGTGTAGAACTAGTATACTGATTAAGGATGTTACCACACTACAGTGCTCCAGCAATGACATAAAACCTAAATGACTTGATGCTTTAGTCTTAAGCAATTGACACAGAAGTTCAATTCAAAAAAAGGTACCCAGACAAAGACCATATATATTGTACATATTGCAGCAACAATCCCTACCTGGTTTATTGCAAAGAATATCTGGTCATAGACATCTGTCTGTGTGTATACAGCATAGGTATCATCCATTCTGTCCATATATCCTTTCAAGAAAAGGTGTTTGAATGCAACAGTGTTCTCTTCTTTGAAGGCAACCACCATTTGATTGCTCAATCCAAAAACCACCAGCTGAAAAAGATATTTATATTTCCTGTTCAAAGAGAAAGTTGGCTTCTGGATTAACATGTGAACCCCGTTTTATGAACAGCCAGTCTTTTGTCTCACTGGCAGACATGGCAATTACCTGCAGGCCACTCCATTCCACAGCTGATCAAATGGAAGTTTGACTTTAAGGAAACAGTAGGTTTCACAAATGTGCCTTTAACATGTTTACAGCATCTTGGCCAAGGACTGGCATTTTTACAAAGAAAATGATACCATCTCAGGTTGGAGCTCCCTATATACTGTTACACATGTTTTGTTAGTTCGGCCTAGTGTCAATTGACTTGCCCTGGAGGAATATCATTGTTCCTTGGCCAAAAAGGCAGGACACGACTTAACAAGACCCCACTTCCAAGTCCTTACTCCAGTGCACAAAAGGGAAATTGAGGACAACTCAAGAAAACAAACATCTCTCAATCAAGTTTCAGTGAAAAGTGCCTTGAGAATAACTCACCAAAGCTATGCTTGTAACAAGATAACAACTGAAGCTGGTAAAAAAAAATATATTGCAACTGTTCATGAAAAGTGAGCACAAAACTCTGTTAGCTACTATCCAGACTGAAAAAGGTTTCTAGAAGTACATGATGTATTTTTCTGTGAGTTCATAATTCTCTTGATTATTGTTTCAAATCTGGTGTCAGGTGTATTGTGAAAAAACTGATCAGATATAAGTCTGAATCAGTAGTCTACAGATTAGTTTTATGGCCATGGTGCAAACTGGATATGCAGGTTTTGATAAGGGTAACTCAGTTACAGAGATACTGAATAGCTCTATAGGCAAGCTCAGCATGCTCAGCACACAGGAATACATCAGCAAACCAACACTGCTCAGACTGAATTACCTACAGGCAGATTTTCTCTGAAAATATGAAATCAGCATTAGTCTCTTTCTTATTTGGATTCTTCCATCATCAAATTTTACTCTTAGTTGCGAAATGGGAGAGATGGCAATCAGAGAATGATGGCACATTTGAAAATGAAACAGTAAGGGACACAAACATGCTGCCAGATGCACGGCAGGAGAACTCGTATTTCTGCAGTTTGTGCCATCATTCATGCAAATGGAAAGAAAACATTCTTTTCTATACGTGTATTGCCATAGCACTGGCATGACCATAAAGGGAAATCACGTGGCAACTCTGAAGGATCATCTGAGACCTTAGAAAGGTTTTATGGAAACTTTCCTTAACCACAGAACTTTGAGACAAACAATTGTGTTTAGAGCAGCAGATAAATGTGTCATATGAAATCTGTGGTGCAAGGCTGGGTGAGAGGAAGAGTGAGGAAGAATTTCTGAGGTTCTTTTTCAATGCAACAGTTTCTATGCCATATGCAAGATACAAGCAAACATCATGAAAACGTCACCAATTTCGGTTCTCATCACTGTGATATAGAAAACAGAAGCAACTTTTCCTTCCCTCAAACACAACAGTGAAGCAGTTATTGGGGTAACAAATGTGTAGGGATGCCATCCTTTGGGGGGAAAAATGGCAAAGAAAAAAAAGTAAAGTAAAAAGTCAAGTTGAGCCCTTAAATATGGTTCCTTTCATCTGTACTCCTGGAAGGCTATTTTTTTCAGTCCATAGTTTTAGGAGAAAATTATGCCACCTGAGATCTAAGCTGCATATATGCAAATAAGATAATTTTGCAATCTATCCTTTCCCTTTCTCTGCACCACACCATGAATAGCATGTCACCTGCTTTCATCTGATTTCCCATAGGTTGAGTCCCTGCTTCCATAGGTACTCACCTGAACTGTAACCATTACTATTTTGAGTAACTGAATCCCAAGTTTCCAAGGCTTTCTGCCCCGGGCCCAAAATTTTTCACATGGGTTCATGAAGAAAAATTTTAACTTCCTTCTAAGCTGGTCTTCCAAAAGCCCCTCCTGTGATACTGATGAGTGTCGTTTGTAGCTGCAAAGGTTTTCATCCTCACATGCACTGCAGCTGCTCACAGACACTTCAGGATTTTCCATTTCTGAAATGAAAAGTAGTCCTTGTGAGCTGAAAAACATGCAAGCATCAATATAGTAGCAGCAGATCAGTCTGCACTAACAACCTGGACTCCAAAGGTGTTTATCTTCTGTGAAAGGCACTTACACTTTATACTGAATTTCAGACCTTTCTCTTATTATTACACACATTCTGCAGAACTCCAAGAAAAATATGGGCAAGTTCTTAAATTTGCAGTTAGGCTGCCAGGACACTTATTTAATCATTTCTGTCAATTTGAAATTACAGAGTCACTTCCTGAAAACTTCTTCCTCTCTCACTGGACAACAACAGCACATGCATAAGACATCCTGACTCAAGAAGAGCACCAGAAGCCTCTCATGAGCATTCACTGTTCTGGAAAAATTATTTAGTGCTGTAGCTAGTATTTTCCCCCACACCTACAAGCCTATGTCCAGTCCCATGGAATTTTCAAGAGAGGCAGTGGTTTTCTTATACATTACTATTAACATGGTTCATTCTTGGAAATGGAGATGGAGCATGACAAATTGCAGCTCAGATAAATTACCTGAGAGCTTTAACTTGTCATTTGGCAGGATAATATCTTTTTCTTTTGCCATAAAAGACTGAATGCAAACCACCAGCAATGATGAACCAAACAAAAAGACCCAGAGGTAATTGAATCATGATTAGCCAGAGGCTTACATTTGAAGTCAGTATGAGGAGATAAAGATTAGATACCTTATAAACACGTTTTAGACATTACTCTGCATAATATTCAGCATGTTTACATTTTGATTTGTTACTAAATTCACTGACTCCCAAACATTTTATAAATGCTTTATAAAATATTTAAGAACTAGCCAGGAATATTTCTTTCAGATAAAAAACTGATGACATTAAGAACAGCGAAGACAGCCTAGACTGTGAATAAAGGTGTGCCTTATTAGACAGTTTATTTTTGATTCCCCTAAAAATAGTTTTTATATAACTCA
>JANPWX010000080.1:3012138-3068842 GCA_024734555.1 Trochalopteron elliotii | reverse complement strand
TTTCAGTACATTAAATGATTAGGAGAACACTCTGATCTTATTTTTTCTCTTAAGCTTAATGTTCACAATATTAGAGCCATCTGTAAACAAACTAGGCTATAAAATGTCAAACAAAGTTGCCAAATATTTACCAAGGTTTTAGCAATTACAAAATGTAACACTGTGTTCCACTGAAAAACTGCTGAAAAATGAGACTGAACATAATTAATGAAATCTAAATCTTACTTACTTTTAAAAAATTAAATACATGGCAATATTTATGACAATTGATTTTCAAAAGCTATAATTTTATATAGATTTTGAGCTCTTAAATTTTCAAATTATGTTAATTTAAATGTTGTCTCCAATCTTGGTCATAGAATCATGAATTTTTATAACCATAATGGAGAGGCATAATACATTTGTGTATGCCTTGACAAGTCCTCTTTAAATAAGTAGTATTGAAATATCCTTAAGCAAATAGGAACTAATTATAGATTAAAAAATTAATCTTTTTGGTCACGTTTTCACAGTCCATTAATATAGACTGATTTTTTCGTGGCTTTCTTGATAGGATTTAGTATTTTGTATAAAAACATTAATGGAAAAAAGCAAACCCCGAATTAAGAGGTAACTACTGAAAATAGTAGCTTTTAACTTACATATTGAGACTTTGTTCTTTTACACTTTTTTGGAAGAGATGAGGTTCAGAAGTCTGCTCCTCAATGCATATTTGAAAGTTCTCAGTGTGTGTGATTCCTGAAGGGAGCACCTGGAGTTACCATATTCCTGTGTAATAACCAACTTTGCATATACACTCTGTAAATTGCTGTGGGCCTGATTATGCTTCTAGAGAAGTTTCTGGAAGCTCTGCCTTGGCTTTCTCTGCAGGCTTTCCCTGTTTCCTGACCACTGACAATCATATGGCCACAGGATGATGGAGGGGCAGGGGCAATATGCTATTGGGGATATTGTAAAAAAGATAAGTAGTTTGTAATTTTCTATCTGCTTTCCAGCTGGGAGTCCTATGCATCCCAGAGGGAAGCACAAACAGTCCCACTGACTGCTCTATTCATCTGTAACCCTTAAACAGGGGCACTTTTTGTATTAACAAATGCAAATACATGTACCAGGCACTGACATCAGCTTTACCACCACAGCCCTTCTCTCTATAGTGCTGCATCTACCTCTATACCTCATCCTTTCAGTGAAGGAGGAGCATCTGATTACTGGGACACCATTTTCAAGAATTTTAACTGTTTCTATAGGTAAAACATACTTGAAATCAGTTGAATGAAAAGGGATGTTTTTATTGCAAGTTATTTTACTAAACATAGGATGTGACTTATGTCAGCCTTCTCAGTGTTTCCTCCATTCATGTGACTTAAAGTTTAGGATATTCAGAGGAACTCACTCAAAATTTCCAAACTGGCTTTGTCGCAGTGCATAATTATGAAATGGTGAAGTAAGACATTGTGACTGGAGTACATATGAGATGGTTCATATTGTCCTTCAACAGCTGCCCTCACCTCCTATCCTGGAGGGCTGTCTCTCTTATATGGAGGCATAAAGGTTGGTTTCAAATTAGAATAGTCACAGAACCCATTTACAAAATGGGTCACAATTTTTGTATGTAAAATATACAAGAAGATAGATAAGAAACAGCTTTGCACAGCTTTCCTTCTTAAATAAGGAAAAAGTAGTCTCATTTGACCATCTGAATTGATATGCACTCTCAGTGAGGTAGGCCTAAGTGTTTCAGAACTATAAGCTAAGCATATTGTATAGGCTCTTCTGAAAGATTATACATATATAAGAAAATATATAAAAAATACATATATATGTAAGTATATAAATTAAAATATATTGACTATTACACAAAACCATATTAACAGTGTTTCTGCTCCTGTACTTGACAAAAAGACCGTGAGAATGAGGGCAGAAAAAATTCCCAACTTTCTCCTTAGATTCATTATATATGATTTTTGGGGGGGTTAAAAACATCATCCCACACACAGCAAAAGTTTCAGAATTCTGAAACATTAATTTTCTTTGCATTGGTATCATCATTGCTTTTTGGAAGAAGCAGAAGAGTAAATTGCTACCATTCTTCAGACAGATTAATGAAGGGGACTGCATTTGCTATAATCAAGAGAAATTAAACAAGAGAGAAATACACTAACATGCTGTGGATGCAGCCTGCCACCTGTAATCTGCAAGACCCAGTATGATGCAGAAAAGAGTCTGAGGATTTATAGAGTGCATTTTTCTACTTTGATTGGAGTGAAAAAGAAAAATGCATAACTGTAATAAGAGTGTCAGACTCTGCTCACGTTAAAGCCAACACTGAAATTTACCTTGAGTTCATGGGAGGCCAACGTGTGTCCCAAACCTCAGCTGTTCCATCAGGCTATAATCCATGACCTGTATCATGCCATCAGTGGCCATCTCCAAACTAAAATTTAGATCAGAAGCTAAGATTATATTGCTTGCTTCTGAAGTATTTGAGAACTGTGTTACAAAATAATAAAACACTGTTCCTCAGTCCGGTTATGCTACTGAAATTGCAAATGCACAGGCCACAGCGTGTTTGTTTTACCACTCACTATTTTTAGGTTGTTCATAAGGAAACCCTCAACACAGAACATTTACTTTATAAACTCACCTTTTCACCTTTAGCATCTTGACAGTAAATGTGCTGTTCACATGCACAAGCAGACGGGCTGTAGCTCCTGAAAGAAATCACCAGAAACAGTTATGTCATGCCAGCGTTCTTGAGGGTGCCATCTCCTTCTGTCCCATCTGCATCTACTTTCCTTTTCTTTTTTGTAATAGCACCCAAATACTGTAGGTGCTCTGTAGACATTTAAAAACTGGTTCCTCTCCCAGTCAGTTTACAATCTTAAAGTGTGAACACGGAAGAGGGAAGACACAGAGTGAGAGCCCCATTGTTCTCATCCCATCTGAACGCCTCTGGCTCTTCAATACTAACATCAAACAATTTTAACACTTCTAAGAGAATTTGGCCCATCCTGATTTAGTTGTTCCATCGGCTGCTGTGTGAGCACCTCCCACACGATGGTGCTGTCCAGCCTGAGCAGCCGGCAGGCTGAACTGCATTTCTTCTTGCCTTGGAACTGAGTCTCCTGCACGACTGCTCTAATCCTTTCTCCAGACACTGGGATGAAGGAGAGCAAATGAAACGAGAATAGCCTTCTATACAATATCATCTCCCGCTGTGTGGTTGCTACATTTAATTAGGCATACATCTTCTTTCTGAGTTTGTGCTCAGCAGAGCTACACTGAAAAATAAACTGGGAATTGAAATGCTTTGTGCAGCTGACTAGTGATTTACACTTAGAAACATTGGGACGAACATTTATAACTGGTGAATTTTCATACATGCTCTTCCCACTTTATCTCAGGTCCTTAGCTTTCAGTAGGGGAAACCTCTATCCTAATTTAACCTGTTGCTATTTTGGACAATCAGTATTCATTTTTAAACACCCTGAACAAAAGAAATTTTTCCATCTATTACACATGATATGAAAATACAGCTATGAAACATACCTTTAGCTGCATATGAAAATATTACTATAATGATAAGTTGCATAAAGTAATGGACCAAATTTTCACTCATACATGGTGCACTCTGTTGTCTATTTAAAATTATTGATGATACATATCTTTCTCTAGAGAAATCTGGAAAAATGTCAGAAAGTCTGAAATCCAGCAAGACCACCTTGAAACGTTCAAAAACACCGACAAACAAACAAAAAGGTAAAACAAAGCTAAGGAATTGTGAAAAGGAAAAGGAACACAGCTTGGTATGTAAGGTACAGCAACAATGAAACAAGCAGCAATCTGGGCTCAGATGAGATTTACATTAATTATTTTGGCTCCATGAATTAGAAAAAACATGAGATCAATTAGAATACGCTATTTTATATAAATAACTGAGAGAGGTAATAGTACTTGTTATAGTCCTGTAACCAACACTACTGATAACACTGTGTCATTACATTTCAGGTAAAAAGGATGAAGATGACCTTTCTATGGCCAGTATAGGTAAGTGGTATGACAACTGAGCTTTAAAGTAGTAGTTCTGGAATACTCAAAACATATTGAAGCTTCAGTGCTACTAATGCAAAGAATAAAAAGAAATTTTTTTTAATGAATGGGAAAATATAGAAACTATTTAGAAATGCAGCTATCACAGTGATTATAGTGGCTCTCTGAATAGCAGGCAGTGCATGAAAATGCACAAAAAGTGATCCCTCATATGATTAAAGTGGTACTTTAAAAAATGTATTTTCAGTCGTCTAGGAGATAGTAAGAGAGAATTGTACCTCCACCTACCGGCAGATAAGGTTAGAGCTCTAACAGCTACACTGCTGCTAGGAACCTGCTGCTGAAAGCAGGAAAACAGCACAGGTGTAAGCAAACACTGCCTGTGCAAAATTTAAACTCCATGCACACACTCCTTAGGCCTGCAAATGTTCTTTACTTCTTCCTTAAAGTTTCTTAGTCTTTTGTGGAGTTCTTGCAGCACTAAGAGCTGCTGACTGTTATGAAAGATACAGGTACAATTTACTTCTAGAAAAACTATGTGAAGCCTATGATCAGATGTTACACACTTTTTACTGGAAAAGACCATTCAATAAAAATGTTTATAATGTAAGAACTCCAGGATCAGCTCCTCATATTATAGATTCTGTTTAAAATAATATTCTGCAATATGGAACTTTACTTCTTTAGACCAAAAGGTGTATTTTATATTCTGATCATTACTTTGTTCTTAACTTGGGCTTATAGCAATAGAGCATTGAAAAAAATGCAGAGTATCTCTTTCCTCTTGTAGTGATGTCTATTGTACTCTTGCTTCACTTTAATGCATGCTTGTATTGTTTCATTTGGCAGTGAAACCTAGATCCCTTTAAAAGGATTTTGTTCAGCCTTAGCATTTGTGCACAAGGCTGTATACATGATTCAGCATTTAAAAAATTGTAGCATAAAAGCTTATTGTTACAAACAATAACGTCTAAAACAACCATTACTCCTGGCTGGGATTTTTGAGGTCCAGTGTTAGCTGCAGTGAGTTTGGACCAGATGACTTGGAGGCCTTTCCCAATCAACATCCCTATGATTTTGTATTTTTTGGAAGCATCCACATAGAAATCCTGGAAATCTCCAAGATTTCAAAAAGGAAAATCATGCAGTATTGATTACAGCTTGTGATGAAAGTGAACTAATGGCCTGTGCATGCTACAAACAAATTGCATGTGCTATGAAATAACTAGTGGATACTAAGTAATCCATACTTGGAACAGTGTAGCATGCACCAGAAACATCAGGCATACCATTAATTTTGCTGATGACTATGGCAGAGCAGATGCAGTGGAGTAGCAGCACTGAAAGATTTTAAAGGATAAATGTCAGACTCATCTAACATAATGTATCATGCGATAGGATTATGTAGAGATTAAGGAGGATTTATCATTTTGTTAGTCATTGTTGGTTTAGATTAGAGATGGCTTCTCAAAATATGCTGACACAGCTGGTCACAATCCTCATTTGAGGTATATTAACTTCTCTTCAAGGCATGCACACAGAGGAAAAACCCCATAGGTGTTGGGAATTAAGGTAAAATACTAAGTAATTTAAACTAAGAAAAGAGACTGAAATAAAGACAGAAAGTATCAGCTATTATCACAACAGCCAGCACATTTCAGTACAGAAAAACAGTACACAGTATGCACGTCCATAAGTCTTTTAGTTTCCAGTTCACCAAAAAGATGAACACCTGCTAACCTTCTCAGGCAAAAATGTAGTGGCCTTCATGAGGAATGCTCTTACTAGGGCAGCTGAGACAGAGCATGAGTCTGCTAGCAGGGACAAGTCTCAGGGTCAGGATTCAACCTGCTAGGCCTAGAATGATCTTAACCACTTAGAGCTGTAATGCAAGCTGGAGACAGAACATGTAACATGAGAAAGACCAGCATTACGTACATTGTGTTACATACAGCTGGCACACACAGTAAGAAGCACTGTGTATTATCAGATTGATAATACACAAAGAACACACAAAGAACACACAGATTGAGTGTTTGCAAAGCCCAGCTGAGAGGTCACCTAACTGCACCCAGCCTCCCCAAAACCAATAAAGATATCTGTGCTAGTGCAAGGATAAGAAATGTCTTGTTCTGAGTTAATATGAATGACCCTAACAGAGATCACGTGTGTAGAAAACTTCTGAGTTAATATGAATGACCCTAACAGAGATCACGTGTGTAGAAAAGAGCGGCTATATATTCTCCAGTAAAGCTGAAAAGAAATATCTGACCTTAATCTCAGTGGAGCTTGCTCCAGTCTCATTTGGTTAGTGAGAAATAGTCTCTACTCCACTCTCAACTCAGTGGGAGCAAGATGGAGGTCCAAAATCAGAAAAGCATCCTTACTTGGGAGAAGCCTCACTTAGATTAAACTTTGGCTTAATATGGTACTGCCCTACAAGGAAGGACCACTGGGTATTTATTCAAAGGCTTTCTTAAGTCAGAACCATGCATTTTTGCCCTTAATATATTAAGACCAACCCATTAAAGATTTTCCACTAAAGTTGTTAATAACCTGTAGATTAAGAAGGAAAAAAGCCCCTCATATCAGGGAAATCATATTCATTATGTGCAATATGGGTAGAGTATTTTCAAAGATTAATAAAGTAAATACAACTTGTATTTCATGCCTTCCAAAATACCAAAAACAAAGCTGAGAGATTCAAAGGCATTACATGCTAGAAACACTAAAGACATAGACTTATCAAAGTATATGTGCATGTTTAAACAATACTCTGAAATTATCATGCAATTTTGCTTTTTATCATAGGCCATCCAGAAATCTTTCCTTTGCTTTTGACTGCAAAGACCCAAGAAATTTTTAATTGCCGACCTGAAGAAGATGTCACAGAAGAAAATTGTTTCAAGTGTATTAAAAAGGAGGACATAATTCAAGACCTGAAAACAAGAGCTAAAACTTCTGATTTCCACCCTCTCAAAAAAGTTATCCTAGTATGTAGCATATTTCATCTCACTTTAAGACTTATGCTCTCAGTGTCCATTCTTTTGAAGAATGGGTCTGTTCTTGTTTGACTCTGTGTAAACACAGTGATGCTGTAACATCTGACTGCTAGAGGTCATGGACCATTGTAGACTCAAAGTTTCTCATGGCTTGCCATGTATTTGTTTTTACTAACTTCAGATTGGAAATATGCTAAAAGTAACATAAATACTATTAGTTTTGAATCTGTGAACTGACAGAGCTTCACATATTTGGTTTCACCTAACTCATGGCCTATTTATTGACAATCATTAAAACAGTTTATTTTCTGTTTAATTGTCTGTACAACATAAATACCATCTATTCCTCTCAACTGGCTCATGAAATTTTCCATTAAGAATACAAAATTAACCTAAGATACTAAATTGGTGGTAGCTTTTCCAGTCACAACCTCATGTTTGTTTTGAATAGTATTTGTTTTCAGTTTTCCACTAATTTTTTTCATTAAAATAGGAATATCCAGGGGAAGAACTCTTGCTAGTTTTTGATCCACACTGCCAGTATGGACAGGACTTTTACATTGTTGCTTCTGAAGAAGCCAAGGAAAACTTTCTAAAGGTAAAATCCAAGTATACAACAACATTGTTTTATCTATCAATATTTCAGAATCTAGTCTTAAACAAAGATGTCAGGAATGGTATTTTTGAGCACCCAATCTTTCTCTAATGGTTAAGCTGATGAAAAAATATGTGTATCACTGTAAAAATGTATTTTATATTGAGAAGGGCTAAATTAATTTTTTGTATTTTACTTCAGAGGGCCAGTATAACCCCCACTGCTGCCTTTTATCATAACCATTAATTTTCTCTGCCAATATCCAGATTTCTCAGACATAAAAAATAACAGACAATAAATATATTGAGTGTTTTCAAAGAAGTATTATATATACTTATTTTTCATAGTATCTATGAATATATTCTTCAAATCATGAAAATGTTCTTGAGTTCTAAATAGCTCTAGATCAATAGAACTTGTACACTGCACTGTAGGAGAATGTTTATAGAAAGATGATATAATTTTTCAATATGAGTTTGCCATCCAGCATCAGGGAATCAGGAGAAGCAATAATTAAGAAAAGTAAAATGCAGTTCCAGGCCAGAAGGCCTAATGGAAAAAAATCACTATAAATTCTTTTTATATAAAATGATTTGCTTTCAAGATGACAGTATCTCTTTGGTAGTTAAATATTAAGTATTATTGGAAAATTCTAATGCACAAAATGAACGGGACCTAAGCCAGACCTACCCAGGGGTACAGCATACCCAGACTCACTGCACTGTGACAAAAGTAAAGCATGTGTGAGTGAAGACTGAAAACTGGGTTTCTAGTTAATACTTACATTTCAGTAACAAATTTTTGAAAAAGTGCCATTTCTCACTGTTTGATATCACAGTCTTTAGCAACTGCGGAAGAAGGAGAAGAAACAGAAGAAAATATAGAGGAAACTCTGGAAGTCCATAAACCTTGGGTTTCCCTTGGCAGTGAAAAGGAAGTTGAAGAAGAATCTCTTAAAGAAAGGGATACAAAGGTCAGAATCAACAGATGTTAGTCAATCAAATAAATATAAATCCCCTATGTTTCAGTTCCTTTAAAAAAAAAGTCAGGAAACTGTAAGCTGCAATCCTAGTTTTTCTTGAGGTCTTTCAAGAAAACTAACAGAGAGAAATAGAGAAATAGCTAAACCTTTAACAAAAACTGAAAGTGCAGCAGAAACTTTTATTTTGAACTCTGTTCTCTTTAAGTTTTGCAAATAACTGCAACTGCATTGGACATAACTGCTTTTTAAAGTGTAAGTTCAAAAGTCCTGATCATCTTTGGTCACTGGCACCTCTGCCACTTTTTGTTCAATTTTCCAAATGGCCAGATGACAATCAGAGTCATTGCTCTGTTTCCATGAAGCTCAGTGAACTGTTCTAGTATATGGATGGCATTCAATAGCATGCAACGCTTTTTAAGTATCTACAGGTATTACAGGCTGACTTTACAGAAGTATATATTTGATTAATTACATCTACAGATTATATATATATATAGAGAGAGAGAAAATTGTATGTTCAAAAACTATATCCACTCACAGCTGTCACCTAACTTGTGATGTGTGGGGCATCTCTAAGTATCTAACTGTCCATGAGTAATTTTTACTCAGTACCTATGTCTCTCTTCATGGAAGACTTGGCTAAGTTTTGATAGTTCTCAGGAACTGGATGTCTTGCTTACACCTAAAAAGATGTCTGATTGTTCTAAAGCTATGTCACAGTCATTCAATTTAACACATTCACAGTCCAAGTATTATGCATTCTGCATTGTTGGCAAGGTCCACTCAAAAGGATTTTTAGCCTATGTTCCTTTCCAGTTCTGTGGGAGGCGCTGGGAAAAAATACCTGGATATGAATCCAAGACAAAGCAATACCTCTCTACTGCCCGAAATCAAGTGCCTACTTCTCTTTGTGGGCAGAAGTCAAGACACGTCCCTTCATCCTTCCTAGTTCTCAACAAAAGAAACTCCTCCAAATTTTTTTTGCATCTTCTTCAGAGTACTTTTCTCACCCTAGGCGCTGCAAGGAAAGCTGAAACACCTCACCCAAAACTGAGAATTCCGCCAAGAGTGAAGAGCTGAAAAGTTAGGTCTTGGAAGCCTAATTCAGTATTACATAAGGGTTCCTGCAAATCAATCCTTTAATTAAAGGTGCAGTTTTGATATAGGATGAATTAGAAAATGTAATTCTCTTGTCCTACTAGCAGTAATCCAAAAATGCTACAACTTCTTGTTTTACAAATACAAACCTATCTTCTATTATGTATGTAGTTTATTTATATGAACACTTCAGAATTTCAAAAAGCAGAAACATAAGTAGGCTCAACACAGAAATCGTTGATAGAACTAATTCTACCAGCCATTTTAAAGCATGAACTTTCCAAAAGCTTTCTTTTCTGCTAGCCATGGAAATGTATCTTTTCCAGATTAAGTTCAAGATCTCTCGAGTTCGCAGGAAGTTTGGGGCACCAGTTACATTTACTGACAAGAACGTTTCCGATGACAAGGACAGCTATGCTGAATGCACAGCCTATGAAGATGATACTTTCACTATTAAAATGCTTGAAAGGGATGTGGGGGTGCAAGTGGTTCCAAAACTAAGAGAAACTAGTACTCAGACAAAATGGTAAGTATGAGAAAATATTTATCAGCTTATTTATTAAGCTATGCACTGTTTCTTCACTAAAATTCTGGAGTTACTCAGTTACAAATTGATTAATAGAACAAAATTGGATGCTCTGTTTGCATCTTTTTTCTTAAATCTTTCCTAAAAAGATTCTAGAAAAACTATATATTTAAATTTTACACATTACATGGGTTTCTGTCTTTGAAATGTTTTCTATACTTACATTCAAATTTGTTCCATTTGGGTAGGACCTATCCAAAAAATGCATCCACGCAGTATTGTCCTAGGGAGTTGTCAGATGAAGCAAAAGCAGAGAGCTTGTCATCTGAGACACTGAAGAAATTTCTTACAGCAGTACATTTAAGGTAAAATTATTGGAGCAATACATTTAAAGACTACCTGAAATAATACAGAATACAAGCAAGTACTCTTGTCTGAATGGATCATTGGTCTGGTCAAATATCAATTTTATTTTTTGTGTCTATATAATTTTTTTCCTTCTTATTATTAGAATATTTACAAATAATAACTTAATACTTGTTTCTATAAAATAACAATGAAGTCTATGCTATATAGATATGAATGTTGCTTTAAATAGATATCAGAACTGCGAAAGTTGATAGTGATACATCTTTTCAAACAAACTGCAAAGCTGATTTTTCAAACTCTGCCCACTCAAGCAGAGGGTTGTGCAGTGAGCAAAGGTGCTGTCCTACCCATGATTATGCCCTTAGCCATGTCCCATTAAGTGAGACAAGTCCTACATAATGACATTTTTTGCACAAAGAACTAGACAATTGCTCTGTACTTTGTCCACAAAGAACTGGAGTTAAATTCTTGGTACAGTAGCTATTTCTGTTTAAACAATGATGCATCACAGTACTTGATTTTTTAACTAATGTGATCATAATTTTGTGAAAAACAGAAGCTACCTCTTTACAAAAATATTTGTAATTCTACTATTGAGCAGTCACATCTGGATTACTCAAGTATTAACTATTCTTTTCACAAAACAGAATGGAAATTGCATTGCAACAAAATGAAATTATGAATGTTTTTTTTGATGACTGGAAGGCCCTAGCAAAAGACCAAGAAGAAGACAAGCCAGATGTTTATCTTAAAGCATACCAATCATTTACAGATGTGCAGTATCTCAAGAACAGAACCATTAGCTGCGTTCGTTGGCATCCAACCATTTATGGTAATGCAGTTACAGTACTGATTTGAGTCTTCAATGATGAGTATTATATGACAGCTATAAAATATGCATCTTTCATAAAATCATCAACTTTCAGATTTAAAAAGAAATGAAAACTGATTTAGTATCCCTGTTTGAATTGCCAATTTGAGGCAAAATGAAAAATGAGACAGGCAAGTTCTTGGCAGAATTCATATTCATATGGGCCATGCAAAGTCCTTCACCATAATGTGTAAGTGAGATTATAGGTAAGAGAAATTTCCACCCATGAGGCTCATTTCAGTGGGGTTGTTGTTGTGCCAGATTCTTCAGATGGCCCTGCAAACCGTTGTGCTTGTGCCCATGCCTGGCTCTCACAGCACACCTAATCCTGGTAAGGAATGTCACAGCCACAAGGGGACACAGCTCTGCCAGTGCCAGGGGGCACCACAAGACACACAAAATATCAACTCCTGCTCCCTGCTGTGGGTTACTGCTCAGCACAGCCACACCTAAAGGCACAATTAAGTTCTACAAAAAATGCCCCAGCTCCCAGCATACTACTAGCCAACACTGCAGCCTGGGTAAGAAAATGAATTGGGTTACAATGATTTGTTTTCATGATGGGTGGCCAGGAGTACGCTCCTGTCACATCATTTCAGGTGCAGTATTACACCACTGAGGAGCATGAGCAAAAAAAGAGGAGTTTTATCTTGATGCATAGGTTCTATGACTCATTTTAAAATAACCTAATGTTAAGTAACAAAAATAACCTCCTCAAAACTGATATGAAAGAAAAGAAATATACACGGTTGGTTTGTTTGGGGTTTCTTTCCTGTTTTGTGGGTTTTTTCACTGTATTCAGAAGGTATAAATATAAGTCATTTAGAATAATTATCAATGTGTTGAAACTTGAATTGTCTCTTTCGAGAAAATTTATTTTCTCTTTTGATTAGGGATTATAGCTCTGTCAGCAAGAGAGCAGCCTTCATATGAAAAGCAAGTTAACCTTTCTAATAAATCATTGCTACACAAGTCAGTTATACTTCTCTGGAGTTTTTTTGACCCTGTCTGCCTCCAGGTATTTATTAAAGACTTTTAAATATGCCAAGTATTTATATAACATGAGAACAAACAAATGGTGTGACTGTATTTCTCAACTATCTTGTTTTTCCTCTCTCTAGTTGGTGTTGAAAGCTCCTGAAGATATTTACTGTTTTCAGTTCAGTCCAAGTGATCCAAATTTCATTGCTGGTGGCTGTGTCGATGGACAGGTTTTTCACTCTTCAAAAATAAAATTGCATATTTCTGTATTTTCTTCCAGTATAGAAATAAGGGTAAAGAGATGTACTCAACATCCACAGTAACACATAGAGACAGAAGACAGATGTCACAGAGTCTTGAAGCTCTCCTATGCTGGACTGAAGCTATGTCTGGTTATTCCATAGCTGAGCCATTACCCTACAATGCCTCTTTGTAGTAATGATAAACAGGTCAGGTTGTAAAAACTTTCTTTTAGAGACAAATGTAATCTTTCTGCTGATTGCATCAGACTGAAGAGAAAATACTTTAGACTTCCTAAATTCTAGTGCAGGGAATGAATTTCTTCTTTTTCCCCAAACCTCCATGATTTGGAAAAAAAAAAGTGTATTAATGCACAGCGTATTAATACACATATACAAATATTATTTCTAATATACTAATTTCTCATTGTAGGTTGTACTCTGGGATATTTCTAAACATGAAGAAAAGCTGCTCAGTGCAAAACCTGTTGCTGATGAAATCATTGACTCAGAGGATGAGCCAAGAGCAGCAGCAGCAGAGGTGACTGAGGTCATTCCAGGGCTGATGGTTGGATAGTGGAGTACAGGGGTTCCCCAGCAGTGAGCACTGGCAGCACAGAACACCAGCTGAATCCTGGGCTGCATCCAAAGCAGCGTGGCCAGCAGGGCAAGGGAGGGGATTCTGTCCCTCTGCTCTGCTCTGGTGAGATCCCACCTGGAGCACTGCATCCAGCTCTGGTGCCCTCAACACAAGAAGGACATGGAACTGTAGGAGCAAGTCCAGAGAAGGGCCACAAAGCTGATGAGAGCACTGGAACACCTCTTCTGCAAAGACAGGCTGAGAAAGTTGGGGCTGTTCAGCCTGGGGAAGAGAAGGTTGCATGAAGGCCTCATAGCAGCCTTCCAGTATCTGAAGAGAATCTAGAGGGAAGCCAGAGAATGACTCTTGGTTTGCAACTGTAGTTGTAGGACAATGAGTAACGGATAAAAATTAAAAGAGGGGAAATTTAGGTTAGATATTAGGAAGAAATTGTTTACTTTGTGAGGGTGGTGAGACACTGGCACAGGTTGCCCAGGGAGGCTGTGGATGCCCAACCCTGACAGTGTTCAAAGCCAGGTTGGATCAGGCCTTGTGCAACCTGGTTTAGTGGGAGGTGTCCCTGTCCATGGCTGGGGGGCTGGGACTAGATGATCTTTAAAGTCCATTCCAACCCTTAATATTCTATGGTTCTATGAAATCAAGGTAACAACTGTTAATATGGTAAATGCTTCTGTTGTAAGTATATTGCAGTGTATCTGTATGTCTGTGGAGGAAAAATGGGTGAAGGGATCCTGACTCAAAAGAGAGGAGTAGATAATATTTGCAAAGAGACACTAGAAATGATAAGAAACTTGATGAGTTCATGAAATTGAACCATTATCACAATTATCATGGTCTAATTTCTACCTACAATTAATTTCTACATTACTACAGCTTAAAAGGTTTACTGCATTTGGTGCAACTTATGTTTCAGTGAGTCTGTTTTTTAATGGGCACCAATATACCCTCCACTCTTACCTTACAAAGCCTGTCAAATACAGATATTGTTTGTTACTGAATGCAATAGTGAAAGTATTCTAGATGTTTATGAAGACAGAAAAGGTAGCTTGGAAGATGAGAAGGTGATTTCAGTGGAAAAAGACACTAAGGAGGATAAACAGAAGAAAGACCTAAGAGGAGAGGAGACATTAATGATGTCTGCATGTCTGTGGAGGCACATTGGAATTCTTCTTACAGCTTTATATCCAAAAGCCTGCTTTGATGCTTTCCTTTTTTTTCTCCCCCCAAACAGAAGGTGTTAGACCCCTAGAAAGTTCTATAAACTGATCTGAAACACGTGAAAAAGTGTTAACCTTTTATTCTTTGACAGATCTACTATTTTATTTTGAAAACACACTAAGATATCTTTTCTTAAAACATTTCTAGCCATCACCTATGCATGTCCAGCAGAGTAGCACAGAGCCATCTCTAGTGAGACACTGTGCAGCCTCTTCTCTACCATATACTCATACAAAGCCAGCAACAGATATACATTGGCTACCATGTAACTCTGAGGTGAGTTTAAAAATTCTCTTCTTTTTATTGCTTTTCTAATCTACCTCAGAAATCCTAATGTAAACTCAAGAGAATATACTGAAGAGTTAATTATTTGTATTCATTATTTCTCACTGCATTTAGTAAATACTAATAATCTGGTGCCTCTTGTCCTGTTCATTGTGCTTTACAACTGTGCTGTGCTCTCAGTCTGATATGAATCTACTCTGGAAAAAATTTACTTAACTTTACAGAAAAGTATAATTCAAAATTATAGTAAGCCTTCCATATTTAAAATGTATTGAATTTCTACTATGAGCAATCTAGTTTCTCACTAAGAATTCCAAGAAATTACTTCTATTACCTAAATATCTGGATATCCAAGAATGGTGTTATTGTAGTCACCTTAATTTTTCTAGATGCTGCCTATGTACTCAAAACTTGCTTTTTCCATTATGGTTTTAAAGCTCCAAAGTACATACAGTCTGTGTACTGAAAGCATCCAACAGGAACACTGGGTGCTGATTTACTATCAAAGTATTGCAAATGGTGCTAAATTAATTTGAAATGCCAATGTAGTCAAATGCAAAATAATGGCAGTGGAAAAGCAGGCCAAGAAGAAGAAAACTGAAATCTTTAAAAGGTTTATAGAAATTATAAATCAGTAAATTTTTGAAAAAAAATTTAAGACTTCACAGATGCTACAGTCCTTATTGGCATTTCCAGAAAAGTGAGAAAAGGGGCACACATATACCATAAAATGTCAGCTGATAGTACTGTTCATTATTATTTTATACAGTAATAGTCATGGATACTAACTGGTACCAGATGTAAAGCATGAAGAAAGGGATTGGATAGCAGAACATTGTTGTGGTTTTTGTTGTTTGGGTGGGGTTTTTTAGTCAAAGTTTAGGCTCAGAAGGCTGTTTTTGTGTTCATCTGGGATAACAGATACAGGAGACTCATGCTTAATAAATAACACTGACAAAGGAGTCATTTTGTCAGTACTTAGCAACATGTACTGGGACATACTTTTTGTTATATAAACATGGAATATGTCAACCTTTGCACAACATAGCAGTTTTTATGGCACAGTTCCTAAAATCAGCAGTTTTATAATTACATATTAATGAAAAATTATTCAAAGTTATATCCAGAACCTAATTCAGCTTTGCCTGGCTGCACTACCACCATTGTGATTAGGTAGACAAAGTCATTAATGAAAATTAGAGTAGGCCTAATTTTGCTTAAAAAAATAAATAGCTGAAATTTTGCCACATACTTGATAAGTACATTTTTTGCCAAAATATGTTTGTTTTTTATATATTGGAAGTTAGACTTGATTAGCCTATAATCCCTTGTTACCCCTGACACCTTTCCTTTATTTTTCTGAGTAATTAGAATTAATTTGCTATAAAGCAACAACTACTTGGTAAATGATAAATAGTATAAGACCTGCAGAACCTCACATACACAAACTATTAATAATTAACATTTGAAGGCACCACTACAATCCCATAGTGAGGTCTAGCCAAGTGATAATTTAAGATAGATGACCCATGGAGTAAACTTGGCAAAGACACATTATTCCCACTACACTGAACTGTTGGAGATAAATTTCTCAATTACTGGCTCTTTAGTTAAGCTGCATAAAAGAAGTTACAGACATGGCAAATTAAAGAGGGTCTGACTTACTGGTACCACTGCAAGTGTTTATCCTGCTAAGTTAATTTAGAATTTTAGGTGTGTAGTGGGCAAAGTTGGTATCAGTTCACTTGAAGCACATTTGTAAAATAGCTTGACTTTATTTTTTGTTTCACTGCAAATTCACAAGTCCTGATTTTCAAAGCTTACCCAAGCAGAAACAGTGGCTTCATTTCTAGTAGGCTGTTGTATGTGTTGAAGTACTTAAGTATCAGAATGTGATTTTTGTCTTTCAACATCTTCTTCCCCTGTAATAATTATTACTGTTATTTTCAGGACAACCAAAAGGGTGGTACTTCTGAAAACAGAGATGAAAATTGCCTGCAGCTTGTAACCTGCTCCCCTGATGGGTATATACAATACATACTCTACAAGACATCTTCCAGTTTCCTTTCAAAAACTTTATGAGCCATAATCAATGATTTAACTAGCACATTTCTGGATTCCTATCAGCATATCCTGAGTGGCTGAAATTCTGTATGCAGAGGATAAGCACTTTGCATTATTGCCCAGTTAAACCCTTTACAGTAATGGCATTAAGAGTTTATTAACTGAAAACTCTTGCATATATATATGTTTATATTCTGTGTATACCCCCTTCAGAAGAGTGTTGATCACACATGCATTAGCCTGGAAAGCCACAGCCCCACACTTACATTTGTTTGTGTGACATGCAAAAAAAGCTGTTAAAAGATTCTAAGGCCTATTTCTACAGATTTATTGTAAACTATATATAAATTTGGAGACTTAGCTGGCAGAATTACTCTTCGTGAATCTCCTCTTTTGTGGACTGAATAGTCATGATAGCTGTATTATTATTCTGTGTGAAAGACTAGCAAGGGGGCAGAATGCAAAAAGTGGAAATAAATGTTTAGCTTTCATGATGTCAGAAGGCTTAAGGCTTCAAGGCTGCATGGCTGGGCTCAATCAAATATTTGTTAGTTACATCAAAGGGAGAGTCAGAGAGAGCAAAATTTTCTAATGATGCTAAGTTATTTTTCTGAATCAAATAACAGAGAAGACTTTGAAGAATTAAATGAGAAGATTGCAAATGCATTTCTTAATAAGTTTGCAGTGTAATGCAAGTAATGCACATAGAAGAAATTATTTTAACTACTCACCCAGCAGGGTTCCAAATTGAAAGTATTTACCTGAAGTTAAGAACAGGGAAGTCACTGTAATGTCATACTGGATGAGCACAGGTCCCTCAGCAACTCCTAGAAAGAAAAGGGAAAAGAGATATCAGCAGTGAGGAAAGTTTCATTGGCTATATCAAACCTGTGAGTGAATGTCCAGAGTAGAACAAAAACAACAATTAGAGGGCTGAAGATTCCGATGGGATGACAGATACGAGTGGGACCATTTGCCTTGAACATCAGCAAATTAATTGGTACACACAAAAATTGGGACTGATCTTCAGTCTGAGTTACTAAATTACCTGCTACAGCCTTCAGGAATTTCACCCAGGCAGTGCCAGTAGGTTCACCCAAAAACTGTCCATAAGCAAACTGTATGAATACTATCTAGCTGCTTTGGTATAATTAACTGATGAAAGGGTGAATAAAGAAACATTTCATCATTTAAAAAAGAAGCAATTAATTATCTAGCCATTGTCTGACTTTTACTGTTATATAAGGCTTGAAGATAAAAGGTTAAAGAAAACCTCAAGCTTTAAAATGTAAGGAAAATTGCATGTGGCTGCAAACCAAAACACCATACAATATAAACTGCACAATTATTTTGCAGGTCAATATTATTTTGGGATATTCCATCCATCGAACATCGTGAAAAATTTTTATTTCAGAAAATGAAGGAGGAGAGAAGATCTCACATGCCAGCTGATGTTGCAGATACTGATGAGGAATTAGATCTCTCCTGGAAACCTCTCATAAAGGTAATGTCTACAAACACAGAACACAGGGATTGAGCCAAACTGTAGATATGTCCAGAACTCCACAGGAATGTATTCTTCTGCTTTCCATTTCTATTTTTTCCAGCAAATTGTGAGTTCCTTCTGATTTTTTTCTGATTATGAAATTAATTACTTCAACATTCCTTTTAAACTTCAATAAAATGCATTTTGAAAAGCTGATTCATGAGAAACAACATGACTGCTTCTAAAAAACTGCAGTAGGTGCAAAAGTAGCTGTGTAAATAGTGTAAGTTCCTGTCAACCTTTTCAGATACTCTGCTGTCTATCTCAGTCCCAAATGGTGGAACATGGTTATGGTCAGCAGAACCATAATTACTAGCAAACCAACATTCAGTCTCATGAAAACAGTCATAGCAGTTTGTGAAAAAAGGTGAGGCTGAAAACAATGATAGGTAAGAAAAAGAAGTTATAGTTTTAGGCATGCTGATCTGTGCTACTGAGAATACCTGCAGCTGGCACAGTTTTTGAACAAGCATGACCACTGGAGCTGGGTTGTTTGGGCTTTTTTGCCAGAAACAAAGCAAAATTCTTACAGGAAAAAGGCAACACAAAGAGCATTTTCTCCATGCTTGTATGTGAGCCAGAAAACACTGTTTGGGGGACAGCAGAAAGTGATTTAGGTTTGTACCTCAAAGATCTGACAAAATGATTTAGCAAATGCAATTCTTTCTGAACAGATAAACCTGCATGAAAGAGATACCAAGACAGAGTATGGTCCCACCAGAATTAGTTTAAGGGAACTGCAGTATCGTTACAAACCCCCAGGTAATATTTCTATTACACCTTACAGGGGAAAATGTTTTTAATAAGCTTGCATTTCAGTATATACATAATAAAAGCTGAGCAACAAAGTACTGTATAGCTAAATATACCTAGAGAAAAAGATTTCTTAAGTATAGTGGTACTCAGTGTGTGACCTACATGTACTGACAACAAAGAAATGTACATGTAAAAATCCAAACTGAGCAATTCCATGTTCACAGTGACTCTATCCAGTTTCACTTAAAAGCCCATGCAAATCCCTCACCCAATCTCTTTATCCCTGAAACAATATGTCCTTTTCAGCCATTACAGAAAACTATTTTTAGAAGCATAATCCATTCCCTGGAGCAGAGATGTTAGCTCCTGGTTGCAGCAGCTATGGGTGATGTGTAAGAGCAGCTCCCACACAGACACTGGTGATGTGTAAAACTGGCAAAGAACAGGATGGTGCTACCCTAAGTATGGTCTGGATATAAGAAGCACTGACTTCAGAGCTGCAGCAATGGGGAGACTCCATCAGCAAACAGTAAACCTACAGAACTGCTGCTTTACTCAGCAATCTTTCTTCCTATCTCTTCTTGAAATTCCCCTTATCCACAAACTACCTTTACAAGACAAAGGATTTGCTTGGTCTAATAAATTCCAGTGTGTAACAAAAAAATGTAAATGTTTTTTCCCAGGGAAAGCAAAATCTCTGAGTGCACTAAGAACACCCATCAAAGAGAAGCCATATACAGAGATGAGTGTTTTTTCAAGCAAAAATTTGCAAGTGCTAGAGAATATATCCACAGAGTTTTTTGTTGGAAATGAAGTAAGTGAAAATAATGTATTACCAATTAAAATGTTAACCCAAGATACCTGAAAGACTGAACAGCTAAATAACAGAGTTTTCACAAATGTATGGACTTGCATGTTTTCTTCAGGTGTAACTAAAAAGATCTCTCTGTACATGCCACTTTTTACTTCCACTTTAATACTTTTAGCTACATGCTTAAAAAATAATATATCTCCAATATTTGGTAGACTATGAACTGTTACTTCAAGAGCAGAATTAGAAGACATTTCCAAAATATGTTGAGCTTAACCACCCATTAGTAAACAAAGTATTAGTAACCAATGTATTCTAGAACATAGAAGATTAATAATTTTTTTGTGTGTTTTCCCACATGTCATGTGGAAACATTTATTCTACAGTTTGCCCCAGAATTTAATTTCACTTTAGGAATTCCCAACTATTCATAGCCCACTGCCTACCTTATGCTACTAAAATTCATGGGTCTTTCCCAGTTCTGAGTTCATATGGAAATGAAAATCAGGCTTTTAGCTTCCTTTTTGCTTCCAGTCACCTTTTTCCCAAATACTGGAGCAAAGCATGAACTATCAAAACCAAGCTCCTAATTCTGCAGGAAGGACTGCCTACATACATCACAGCTGTAGGCAATACATAACTGAAAAGCAGTGATGCAAAACTTTACTGTGTTTTTAGTCATTGGCTGCAAATTCAGGTTTTAATTTAGTCAGATCATATTTAATGATGGTGATGCTTTTCCCTGATCTTAAAAATTGAGAGCCAGACATGGTTAAGGGACAAGGGGTTTTACCTTGGTGTTTTAACAAGGATCTTTATTGGTGTACCCCTTTGCCAAGGTGGAATGTGCAGCAATGCACACACACAATAGAGCACCTATACAATTTATAGACCTGACAAATGAGCATATCCAACAAGGGTGCCCCAATGGGAGGCCTGGATGAATGGTGTGATGTTTCCCCATCTGAGGAATTCCCCCATGGATGGGCCAAATCTCTGGCTTACAGGATATGTTCTAGAGTTCCCATATGTTCTTGGTTTCCCAAGATAGTGTTGGGTTTTCCAGCCTCCTACTATGAGGCCTTTAGGATGTTTGGTGTCCTGGCCTAACAGAATATTAGGACTATGCTAAGTTATGAAACCTAAGGAATTACAAGTATGCATGCTAAGAATAGTGAGGGTAATAAAAGTCATAGAAAAGATATATAAAAGAAAAGGCAAAAAATCCTCTTTGCATCAATGGTTATAATTAAGAGAAGTCCCAGCTTAAAAACAAGTCACTTTGAAATAAGCCACCAAGCTCTAACATTAGCATTTGCTTGATTTTTTTTGCTTGATTTTTTTGCTTGATTTTTTTCATAGGATGGAGAAGTTGTTTATTCTAAGTGGAAAAAGAAAATTGGTACTAGTTCAGCAAAACCAGTTAGTAAGTTCAAGTTTCTCAATACCTGTTTAAGCATTAATATATCACTAATTTGAAATATTTGTGTCTATACCCTGTCTTTTTAATGTTCTTGCTCATGGCTCTAATAGTGTCTCTCACTGATAACACCTGGATTTAATAGTACACCCTCAAAAGTGCAAGCACTTTAGCTGGCATGACAAAGTAGCACAAAGATATCGGCACAAATCATGGAAGTAACTAATAATTGTGGCAAATCCAATTCCTGTACCTTGTGACCAAAAAAAAGAGGCTGCTATCTTCCAGGTCTGTGGTAGGTCCTTCAGTCTTGTTTCTTGATCCCTAAGGCAACAAGCAACTGCCTTTTTCCTCCATTAGGTCAGAAGCAGTCAGAGAAATACGCCCTCCACTCTGAAACTATCAACACTCTCCAGAAATCTCCATTTTTTAAAGATGTCTTTCTAACCATTGGAGGCCAGAAGTTTGCCATCTGGAAAGAAGGACTTACAGTAAGTTACTTTAACACAGCTGCAACATTTGTGACAGGCATACAAGACAGGACTATAACAGGCTCAGAGACTATTTTCAGAAACGTGTAAGTCTTGAAGCTTCATATCTTAGAAACAAAACAGATATAAAAGAAGCTTTCCATCTTCTTCACATCAGAAAACTATTTTAGATAAAGCTTAATAAACTTGCCTTTTACAGAAAAAGTGAAGTGACTTTCCTAAACTCCAACCTTGTAAAAAACATGGCTTCCCAACTATTCATTTCTCCTGCTAGGGAAATGCATGCTGAACAAATCTGAAGAACTTGTATTTTAGGACAAGGTTTTTCATCATGTGAAGACAAAGAAACATTGGGGTTTTTAAGTTTGCCTCATGTAGGAATCCAAGTTAGCTGCACCTGACAAAATCTCCAGACCACAGGTTTTAACAGCAGACAGACAGATTACCTGAAGAGACTAGAAGTGAGATACCAGGTTTTTTTACTTCCCCACAATCGTTTTTACCTGCAGCAGGTGGTAGGAATTTCACTATTGATATAATTTCTGTAATAGGACCATTTAAATTGTGAGCATTTTCCAAAGACAGGAGATCTGAAGTAATGAACTGATAGTACTGTTTGATTGTTTGCTCTATCTTTTATTTGTTTTCAAAAAAAATGAAGAATGCACCAATCCTTCAGTCAAGCTGCTCTGCAGGAAGATACACTGCGGGACAATGGTCTTTAACAAGACCAGGAGTTTTCTTCATTGGCAGAGACAATGGAAATATAGATATTTGGGACTTACTGAAGAAAACTCATGAGCCATCTCATTTCCAGAACATCACCAAATCAATCATCACTTTCATCAGCCCCTCCAGTGCCTCAGGTGTGTGGATGGTGATTGCACTTTATTGTGCTACCCTGTTTGCAAAATGGCCCATGACTCCGAGGTACACAAATCTTATTGCAAATTATCTTATGTAAGTACATACTTCCACAAATTTAACACTGGACATACAAGAATGGATACATCACTTCTAAGTGTACTACCATGGTATAAAAGCAACTGAAAATGTTTCATTAAAAAAAGTCTGTTAAAAGAAAAACTTTAAAGGGATTGATGAAATAACAGAGCAGTAAGTTTGCTCTTTTTGCTGCAGTGAGCAATAAACTAAAAAGATCAGAAAAATAAAAAAGAATTCTCTGCAGCTTGCCTTTGGGTGGAGGTTCACGTTGCTGTTGGAATTTGGATTGTTTATACTTTTTTTGTCAAATATCTTTCAGCAGAGCAGCATTTTCTGGCTGTTTCTGACAATCTTGGAGTTGTGCATATTTTGGAAATCTGTCAAACGCTATGTCACCCTCCGAGTAATGAGGTTAGTAAGAATTTTTATTAAATCTCTTTGACACTTTATCCTGAAAACTCCAACACAGAAACAAGTCTGCCGAGACAAAAATGCCTTCAAATAATGGCAATTAACTTGAATCAGTATGGCCATATTCTCCAAAGATCACCTGTAGCCAAGCTGGCTTTGTACAGAGCTTAGGTAAGAGTCAACTAAAGGAAATCTCAATGACAGTTGGCAGAATTCCACTGTTCCAACCTGGCTACATGAAAACACAATTAAGAGGTCAGCATTTTTGCCACATCCATAAAATGACACCTTTCATGCAGTAAAGCAATGTTTTAGAGTGCACAGTAATGTATATATACTGAATTCCTTTTTCTTTACACCTTCTTGTCCACATTTGTGTTAATTTTTTTCCTTGAAATTTGGTAATTCAATTTACATGTCTTCATTTCCGGTTCTAGTTCAGTGAAAAGCACATTTTGAAAACGTTGCTAACATTCCCACTCATGCACACTTTTGAAATAAGGACTATCTGTACCAAAATACCATGGGAACAACACAAGCAGTTTTAATTTCTCTTTTTTCTCTACGTAGTTTTCAGTTTTTCTTTTTGCCCACCTCCCAGCCAAAGATGGAGCTAGTGTGTCAGCCTAGCAGTCTTGCCTGCTGCCTGGCCAGTTATTCTTACATCACAGAACCATCTTCCCATTCTATTGCAGGTTTATGTAGGCACCTAGTTTATAAACATCCCATAAAGGTTTGCCATGCACAGAGCTGCAGCAGAAAGCAAACAAACATCACGTCAGCAGCTTCATTTTAACAAAAATTACTTCTCCAAAGCAAGGCAGGAGCCAACTGAGTGATATGAGGAAACATATTATTTCTGCAGAGATTATCTGTGGTTTGGAACTTAACTTTTTAGGGTGCAGAATTATCAACCAAGGAACAGTCACTAATATTTAGATTATGTTCATTGTAATGGAAGTATTCGCTGAAAAATACTAGGCTGTTGAAGAGACTAATAAAAACTAAAACACAGAATCCCAGATAAAATAAATGCATAGTGTACTACCAAAGTATGGTTGTTTATGGTTTCTTTGTGCCTGAAGTTGGTCACATCTTTATATTGTTTTGCTGCAGACTACTGGGATAAATAGAGATATTTATATTTCTAATTTAGAGAAAATATTAATACCATTCAGATCATCAGCAAGAGATCTGTCTCTGAGCATGTAATGATCCTTGTTTGTCACTGTGTTTACAGCATGCCAACATACTTGATTACTTTGAAAGAGAAGTCAAATATCTGAAGTACTGTGAAGAGGAGTTTAAAGAGTATCAAAAGTTTCAAGCCAAAACAGAATTGAAATGCAGCTGGAGACAGAGAACACAGTATGTTACACCTGAAATTAAGAAAATTTTCTGTGTTTCTTTGTATCTTTAAAATGTGCCTATATTGCTAAACAGGATTTTCTACAGTATTTTCAAAAAATCAGGATGGACATAATCAGGATTATTTAGAAGCTCTTTATTTCATATTTACAGTTCTTAATGGAAAAGATGGTTCCAGTTCATGTGGTGCATTTCTTGGTCAAATGAACCCCTGCAAGAGCATTCGAGCCTATGGATATTTAACAACTATAAATTTGCTTTTCATTTTACACCAGTTGCTTGTTCAAAAAATTACATTTTGTCAACTTCCCTATCAAAATCACTCCTTCAAGCAAGGACAGATTCCAGCCTTCCACTCATAGATGAATTTTGCCTGTCCACTCTTTGGTACATGGTTTAATAATACTAAATAACTAAACTGGCATTTCTTTGGTTGATTGATGTAGCCTATGGTGATGCCTATTTTCAGTCATTTGTGACAGGACTGACACAATCCACTGGAAAGCAATGGGGTCACATACAGGTTTCAAAGTTTAACAGTGCATTATTGCCTGGTATGTTTTTTCCTTCAGCATATGACTACAGAAAAGAAAAGAAGAGATGGAGAATCAAGAAAATGAACATTATACTGTGTTTCTGGAGCTGGAGAAGCAGATAGTAATGGATTTAGAGACAAGAAATACTTTCCTCGTTGGATGCTTAGAGTCCATTATCACCTTTAGAACCAGGAAGCTTCTTATTGGAAGACCTCTATTACAGCAGAACATGTTTAGCTTTGGAAATAAAGAATCTTCCAGCGAGAGATTATTGTTTCATTAACCTTATCTATTTGTTTGCTCACACTGTGGTTAAAGAACAATTGATTTGGACCCAGTTTTCCCACTATTTTTCCTCAATACAGTTATAATGAATATTCTCTTTAAATAACAGTTTTCAAAGCTCTCTCAGGACTCTGAACCACTTTTACTTGCTATCATCAGTTTACAAACTTATTGTTACTTAATCCTGGCAAGTACTTACAAACAGAAAACCAAATCCATTAAAATATATTGTTCCCTCAAAAAAATCAGTATTATTCAGAACAAACAGCTTTTAGTAAGCTCACTGTAGCTGTGCATTTCTGTTAAAAGACAATTATCCCTCAGAGAGATCAAATGTTGTTACAGAAGTTTTAATATTTACCAGTGTAAATAAGTAGCAACTCATGAATATTAATACCCACCCTTCATCCAGAGAGGACTCTTTGGTAAGTGGTTCTGCTGCTACTGGGTTTCAATAGCCAGGTCAGACACCATGTAACTGAGCAGAGCCTGTCAAGCAGAAATTAAATCTATCAGAGGAGGACAGATTAAACTCTATACGGGTGAGTTCACTCTTTCCATGACTCACCAAACTGTTTGAGGGTCACAGACTCCTGTCAAACAAATGTCCATGTGGTCACAGCAGACACTAAAGCACAAAAGACAACTGACACACAGGGGATTTGGAGAGAGGATCTTCAGCTGAAAAGCAATAGCCAGGTCCAGTGCTCTGCTTCATCAGAGTAAAGCACAGCCAAAGGGAAAACAGGATCAGTGTGAGGCTCCTGTGTCTCAAAATAAACACTGCAAATTGGGGTTAGGCAGTGTGAAAGACATGCCCCTTGAATTTTCTACAGCCAGGATCACCCTATCATGTACTTTTAGCACTTTGATTGAACTTGGTCAGATTTAAGAGAGGTTTGGAGCCACTAGATAGGACTTGGTTTGAAAAATGGTCTCGTTTGCTACTTTGAAGTTTAAATATTATAGTAATATCCCTTGTCCTTCACATTGAACTAGTTCTAAATTAAAACCAAGGAAAATTCAACAAGCATATCCCTAGCACCTGCAGCACAGTGTTTGCAGTTAGAGAGCAAACAGGAAGAGAACACTGCTCCTCTGCCAAATCAATATTTAACTAACAGCCTGCTCTATAAAGATATGTAAATATCATGCAACTGACTAATTAAAAACTCACCTCTTATCAGGCTTGGACTTCATTAATACACCAACTCAGAACATCTTCCACAGATTTCTTTTGATTAACAAGGCTGCAAACTACATATAAATAGGTCAATCATATGGTCATGGCTTATCTGGACAGCCCAGCCAAGCCCCTCCACTGCAGCTCTGTCACTGCAGAGGCAGAGGCAGCAGCCTCAATGGGAGTCTTATTCCCCACCACAGAGGCACTCTTAAGAGTTTTAATTAAGAAAATATTCCAAAAGACAGAGGGATTTCAGATGGGTTTCATAACAGTAAGGCCAAAGAGGCAGCAGATCAGGATTCTGCTTATCAACTTCCCTCCCTCCCTCGAGCAAAGTAATCTGGGGAGCTGCAGGAATGCCCTGATGGAAAGGGAGTGATCTTCCTGAGAGCCACTGTCCTCCTCATCCCTGTTCCCAACTAGCACAGGAGACATGAGATGATACATCCCCTCAGGATCCTTTTATCTGTCTAATACAATTCTAGGTGTTCAAATACCTGTAGGGTCAGCTTTGCATCATCTCATGTGGGGCCGTTCCAATTCTGACCTTAAGATGACTGAAGATGTTAAGACACATGACTGGTTTTCCTGCTTGGTTCTAAGAGACAAGCAGAATGAAAACAGTAAATTCATTATGTAAGATGACATTTTAAAGCAAACTTATCATAGTTACATGACAGTGCAACATCAGTCCCCCCTCACCCCAAACAACCACCTTTCAGCTGGTGTTAGCTCTAGTATGTGAGACAGCAGCCTCCTATATCAAAATTACTGTCAAGAATCCCAGTACCCCCATCCTATTCCTTGGGATGGGGATGGAGGTGAAGGGGTTAAGATCTGACAGTGCAAATACCACGTGTGTCTCTGCCTAATCAGATTTATAGACTTATTCTGTAAAAATCCTGTGTATCTGTTGGGGATGTTTCCCTCTATTTTTAGAGCATGTCTGCAGATCCATTTCTTGTCTGGTGCATTAACAAACATACCTATAGGTTACACATTTGGGAAAGACATGTGAAAACTTGAAGCTTCTGAGCATGTAGGTCCCCAGAGGCTTAAGCCAGCCTGAGGTCATGCCAATTCCATGTCCCACACCATCCCCACCCACCTCTTGCATGCTCCTGTAATAAGCACTTTGGAAAGCTAAAAGGGGGAGAAGCGAAAAGGTGGAGCAGCCA
The DNA here is from genome assembly GCA_024734555.1 of Trochalopteron elliotii. Classification (NCBI taxonomy): domain Eukaryota; kingdom Metazoa; phylum Chordata; class Aves; order Passeriformes; family Leiothrichidae; genus Trochalopteron; species Trochalopteron elliotii. Next base: position 3,041,028 of record JANPWX010000080.1, on the reverse strand, counting down.
CACAGCACCAGCAGTGTTTGGAATGTGGAAAATCCTATTTAAACAAATGGGAAAGGATTAAAACTCTATGGATGGGCCTAATCCACTCCTAAATCTACCTAAGTGTATCATATCCCTAACACTTGGCAGCAAAGGATGGCCCAGACCTACCTTCACATTTCTGCTTCTCCCTGGGGACTACAAACTACAACTCTTGGTTGTGACCCAGCCCCACACACGGCCATCAGTGGCTTGTGCTTGGGTAAAACCATTTGTATGGGATTTTGGTGCAAGCCTTGGAACTGCCTCTGTGAAAGCACCAAAAGCACCCACCCACACCCAATTTCTTTACCTGGAAGCAGAGGTCACACCTGAAGGAAGTCCACAGACTCCAAGGACATTCTGCTCTCTGAACTCCCCTGCAGGCTCTGCCCTCTGCAGTTAACCTCTTCCAGTGCCTGGTGAACAGGAGCTGCTCCTGATGCCAAAGGAGTCTCACCCAGCAGACAGCAGCACAGGTCAGCACAGCAAAGGAGGCTCCTGGCTGTGGCCACGGCCTTTGGAGGAGCTCTGCCTTGCAATCACACACAGTCAGAGGCTGTCCTTTTGTGTAAAAAAGTTAATTACTGCTGTTGGTTTTAATCTCCCAATTTAGTGTTCCTAGACTGAGGTAATTCTCACAGCAACCCCGTTCCTTAAGAATCTGTAACAATGACAAAAAGAATGCAGCTTGTCCAGATTACATAGCTAACTATAGGAAATATAACAGCATCTATAAGAATATATATATAAGGGATAACATAACAAATATACCATTTGGGAAATGTGTCATTAAAGGAGGCTTTCTAAGATACAAAATGTGTTTTACAAGTTGGTATAACTAAATCACCAGGAAATGTTTGAGTAATACAATATATTAATGTATTTTAATCACTTCATGATATTACCATGAATACAATTTATTAAGTCACTAATTTCCACTGTTGTAATATTAAAATAATAAAGTTGACAGAGCAGTGCACTGCTGCCCCAAGTTACAGGGCCCTCCTGGAGAAAAAGCTTATGTGCATTCAAGAGGTGACCATTGTACATCATCTGGATTATTTCAGCAATGAAAGATTAATTAATAAATTTAAATGCACACATCTTTCAAAGAGTGCTCATGGAGTAGTGGTTTGTTTTTAATTATCTAACTCAAACATTGGGTCACTCTAGACATGACAACAGAACAAAACATCTGAAAAGTTAAATGTCTTTATGGAATCAATTCATGTGTACAGACAGTGCAAATGGATGACATCAGCTTAGACAGGTTTAAATAATCATGAGCTAGGCACAGACAGATTTTGTTCTTAATTCAAATTTTATTTAGAATTTATAGTTTAAAAAGTATGCACATTCTGTAGGTATAAAAGTTTAAAAAAATACATCGATTTATTGATAAATGCTTCAGGTTAAATTTACATTTTCATTCATATCATTATATTGCAATAATTGTTTTGCATCTTTTAACACTTATAAAAATAAATTAATGAGATTGAATAACCCACTGGAACCATGCTAAAATAATTCCTTAGAAAAGAGGGGTGAAATTTGCCATAGCAATTATTAATTCCTTGCTACTGTAAATAAATAACTCTTCCATTAAGCAGTATAAGGAAGTACAGGTTAGCAGATAAGCACTGACCCACAGGGTGAATGGAAAGCCATGGTGGGATGTCAAAAATCGTACCAAGAAGATGTAAAATTAATTTCTACCCTGCCAGCTGACAGCAACTGACCTCTCAAAACACCAAAACCTTCTCAGCTCCACCTGCCCAAATCAAACCCCCTTCCTTGGGGGTGTGCATGTGACCTGTAGAGGACATGAAATGACTCTATGTCCTTTAGATTAGAAGGACTATCAAAGCATCTGTACACAATCTGGTAACTATTTTTAACTGAATCAAGAATGTGTTTCCTTAACATGAAATGTTTAATGGCTCACCATAAATGACCAGAGATAAAAGAGGCTCTGAGCAGATGGTGATAGCTGAATCTAATAAGGTCACAGTGAACCCACTCAAACTCACCAGGAGTAATATCACTCCACCCATTCAACCTCATGTGACAACTCTGGTGCCCCCATTTTTGGGAAAGTAATTTAAAAAAAAGAAAAAAAAGTAACTGGCTTTGTGCTCAACTTGCATCTTGCAGCCCCAGAGCCACAACCCTTTAGAGAGGGCTCAAATACATCTAACTACCAGCAGCAGCCAAGGGTACCACAACAAAAATACATGAAACTCTGGCAAGAAAAAAAAAAAAAGTACCAAAACATCAAGAATAAAGTAACAGGTTATAAAGGAAAAACAAAAAATATTTTTTGAAAAGTAAATGCCTTCCAGACCTTCTTTATATGTGAGAAAACCCATGGAGCAGGAAACAAACAATGAAGTAAGAAAAAAACCAAACAAACAGAAAGGGTGGTGTGTGTGTGTGTGTGTGTGTGTGTGTGTGTGAGAGTTAATAGTCAACACCTGCAAAACGCTGTTCCTGCAATACACAAGGTCATTTACATTAATCATTCACCCCACCTTCTCTCTGGCCCTGTTTCTGTGCATAAATCAAATGCTGTGTTACCCAAAGGGCAACCTTGTCCTGGCATCACTGAACATGTCTTCCTAGAAATGGGAACATTTCAAAATTCTGAGATCTTTCCTTTTCAAAGATGGCTACAGACACATGCACATTTATACATAGATATATACAAACAATGTTAGAAAAATATTTATTTTTGCTTGTTTAAATAATTACTGAAAAGTGTTAATACAGTAATACGTTAATATTTGTACAATTAAAACTTTATATATAAATATTATATAAAGCATTTTTCATAGCAGCCATTGCATATATAGTAAAACAAGTCTATCTGAAGTCCCTGCTGCAAAACTCAGGCCAAGCAGCACTCATCCTCTTGTGAGAGGAACATCTGTACCGGAGCCAGGAGTTCAGGAATGAGGAATTCTGCTGCCACTGACAGCAGAGATGCTGCTTTATCTTCTATCAGGTACAGCTTGTCTCCAACACAAATCAGACAATGCCTTCTAACAGAAAGGCAGAAACATTACGGAATGGCTTAAAACGTGCTAACACATTTAGGTGGGCCGTGGCCTTAGCACAAGGAGCACCATCACTCCTCACACAGCCAGGGAAGCCCAACAAGGGGCATGGAGGCACAAGGAGATGTCATACAGGACAGGATTTAATAACTCATGTTTAGTTTGTTTTTATTGAGCTCCCTTTCCAGGTTTCCTATGAGAGTATCAATACTTTCCTGCAGGTCCTTGAGGTGTGCTCTGTGATCCACTGCAGAGTCTATAGCCTGCACTGTCAGGTAGCTCCCAAAGGGGTGCTCTGTGGGGCCGGGCTGTGGGTGTCTTGTGGGAGCGTCCAGCTCCTCGGCTTTGCTGCTGTCATCCCCACTCTCCGTGTCCTCCGAAGGGACGTCATCGTAGTCTGCCTCACCCAGGCAGTCTCTGGGGTTCAAGAAGTAGTTCTCCCCACAGCTGCTCCAGTCCCCAGCATAGCGGTTGCTCGAGGGGCTGTCCAGACCTGCAGGCCTCGGTCTGAGCACCCCCGACATCTCGGTACCGCTCAGGTTCAGCATCTGAGGCCTCTGCCTCTTGGGTCTCAGGTAATTCAGGGAGGATGAGTGCTCGGGAAATGCATTTAGATGTGCTGCTTCTCTGGCAGGTGAGTGATGAACTAGAAGAGGGAAGTTAAACCAGTCAGAACTGAATCCATGCTGCAACAAAGAAGTCCATGGCAGATGACCACTGTCCTCCCTCCGTGTCCCACTAAGAGCATGCACAAATACACGCAGTCTCACAGCCAACACATGGCACATTTTTTGCCACTGTTTGATATAAAATCATTAGGAAAAACAACTGTAAAATCTCGATTTTGAAGATTCATGCCAGATTCAAATTGCAGCAGAGAAGCCTTTCTAAAAATAGAAACTCCCAGAACACCAATTAAATTCACTGTACAAGTTAATCACCATCCAGCCCTGGGTCAAAGAAAAGCAAACAGCTCAGCTCACACACTGTGTCCAGGCTAAGGAGTAACAGAAAGCAGGCACAGCAAAAGAGGTTAAAACACAACAAAAATACCACCGAGAAACACCTAGAGGAGCTGACAACACACTGAATTGAGCTCTCGTGCTTTTCTTCTGCCCTAATGCTCTGTGCTATTAAAGAAACTCACTTGCAGCAATTTTTCTGTGCAGCCACAAGCCCATGGCAGATGTTCACTCACACAGGTTTGCTGGCAGTGTTACCTGAGCTCACGATTGCACAGCACAAGTTACTAACAGGCTCCTCTGCTGTTACTCGCTGCCTAAGGCAAACAGCACAGCTCTTTTCACTGACCTGTGGCTACTAAGTATCTGAGCTGCAAAACTTCTGGTTTTGTACAGACCACTGCTTCTTGTAATGAGCAGCAGAGACTTCCTATTCCCATTCACCACTGAAAAGGCAGTGCACACAAATCCATGCAGTTCACCATCTGACCCTCCCCTTGTTAAGACTCCCCACACACAAGCACAAAGATTCAGTCCTGAAATGTGCCCAGTCCTCCTTCTGGATCCACATTACAGTCTCTCCAGGACATTTTACTTTATGTCTTGCACAGCAACATGCAATAACTCTCACTGCTTCCCCCTCACCCCCCTTACTATAACAAAACCCCTTCTGTTTAGACTATGCTCCATTAAGATGAAGGGCCATGGGTTAACAATAACTTGCCAGTGTTACATGGTCTAACCAAACAAGGACTATTTGTTTTCAGTTGGAAATATACGGAAATCGAAGTATTGCACAACACGTTGGTTATCAAGCTGTCTCAAACTACAGATGATTAAATATAAGGGACCAGACTGTGATCCTTCCATTCAGTCCAAGTGTGCTGTTTACACTGAGTGGTGTTCACCTCTCTGCATTTGTATTTTACCTCCCTTTTAACACAACATCCTGCACAGTTCTTGCAAGCCAAGGGATAGGACTTGGCTTTTTCTTCTAAGTGAAGGAAAACTCTACTCCTTACCCTACTCCTACCCTCTTAGAGTAATACAAACCCCCATGTGTGCGTGGCAGAGCTACATTACTTGGTTTTGTAGTCCACAGCAGCCATGCCATAACCCATCCCCAGGGTTTCAAGATTAGTTTCTGCACAGCATTTGCTGCCCAAACAGCTCTTGGTCTCCCTCTTCTTCCACCTACATGACCCATCCCTCCTGCATAAACTCACTCATCTGACTGAAAGCTTCTTTTCATTTTTGGTGATCAGCAGCTTTGGAGCTGCCCACCTGCAGCTGACAGTGAGCAGCAGCACCTACAGCCACCTCAAACCCATCACAGAGCAGCAATATTTTTCCTTACGCAAAGCTCTGCAAAAACAAGTAGAAGTTGCAGAGCTCTTATCCAAGGATGTCTTCAACTCTGCCAAATTACAAGGGTGGAAACAAATTAACCCCATCAGGACAAAGCTGGAGAGCAGGAAAAAAAAATCTCCAACCTCTCTAATTCAGATGTGAAAACTTTCATGTCACTGGGTTTGTGTTTTCTAGTGTCTTTACTCATATGAAGTTTTCACTGTTTCTTACATTATAGTCAAACTCTGCCATCTGGTAAGAAAGCAATTAAACCAACAAACTTCCCATTTAGTGAAGTGCCCAAACAGAAACTGTCGTAATTTCTTTAGATTAACAGGTGATACTATAGTACCTCACATTTTAAGAATTGTGATGCTGCTCAATCATCCCATAAATTAAGGTACAGTGTCACACAGTGCAAATACACAGCAATGGTTTGACCTTTTTTCCTTGATCGGATTCATGACAGTACCTGGCCACAACTGAAGTAAGTAGTGAAGAACCTCTATGTGCTTTTTGAAGTCCAGGGCACTAGCAAGCTCTTCTGAGTCTGTGAAGACTCTGTTGTTATGGTTGGTGGTCTCCTGCCTCTGGCTCAGTAACACAGGGCCAAAACACACAGCTAAATTCTGGCACGTCATCTTATTTACTTCGTGGTAAGAAGCCACCAGTTTCAGGTGATCCAATAGCATCTTCAGGGTAGCCTAAAGAAACAAATACTGCTCAGGATACCAAACACTAGACAACAGTGGTGCTGGTCACGGCTCTAGAGGGAAAAGATCAAGGCTGATAGCTCTGGTTTTACTACCAACACCCATCAACAGAACATCCAAGTGCTGAATTAGAAAAGCTGTATTTGACTATGACAGAGCAGACCAATTAAGACAGACTTTCTGGTAAAACCCAGTTTGTTTCTTATCTGAACACAGTTTCCCACAGATGAGTTTTCTCACAGTGGAAAGGGTACATCAGGAAGGGAGGAGAGGCTGCAGAAGGTACATGAGAAAATAAAGAAACCCTCGATATGATGTCAGCATCTGAACAAGCTTCCAGGTAATTCCAGGTACCATGCAGGCCCCTTGCTCCCTCCCTCCCCCCAGAAGGGGCTATGGCTTGCTGCACAGGAATTTGGCAGGTAACAGTGCACAGCCCTCTTACACTGCACAGCACAGGAAGCAAAGGCTTTATTGCACATACTTAAGAAATAGGAATGGATTTGCCCAGGTAATTACAACATACAGATCAGAGAGCTCTGCAGAAGTGGAGCAGGACAACATACAGGAATAATCATGTATCTAATCATGTAAAAGTAGAGATCACAGCCTTTCATTCAGCTTTAAAGAAACAACATAAAATGAAAACTAGAGGAAATCCAGCAATGCAGACCCTCCAATTCATTGCAGCATGGAATTATTTTCAAATACGTGGAGCATCACAAATCCAAGTGAACCATTTGATCTGATAAACCGTTCTGAGACATTTTATATCCAGTGTGAAAATGTTCCTTCAGTTTCTGAGGCTTGTGATTTACTTGAACGTGCTAACACTACTCACCTTCTCAACATCTGGCAGGCAATCCAGAAGGGCTGCTGTGTGCTCAGAGTCACTTGGGTCATTCTCACACCCATTTGCTGTCATTTTCAAGGGATTTTTCACCATGGCATCCAACACTGCCTCGTAGAGCTGCTTGGTTATCAGGGGAGAGGGCAGCTCTCGCAGATAATCCTTTAGGACACCTAATGAGACACAACAGCTGCCTTGAACAAGCTGCAGATTGACTTTGCAGCAATTTTTGGGAATTTACAGCACATCAACTTCACCCATTCCATAGGAAAATCCTTTGTGTCAGTGACAAGGCTTGCACTCAGGAGCGAGGCATGGCAGGACAACACCAAAAGGCAACAGCAAAGAGGGGCTGGAGGGCTGCTGCACGTGCAGGAGTGGGGACACTGAGCACCAGGTGAACACCTCTCCAAGTTTCCCTCATTCAGGGTGAAGGGGGACAAGGAAAGGGCTCAGAGCAGTCCACCTCCCATACAAGGAAAGGAGTTCCTACAAACAGCAAAGTCCAGCTTGATGACCCCTCCTCTTTTATATAAGCCTAGCAGTTAGTTTTGCTGTTCTGTTTATTTTCAGCTATAAAATTATGAGCAAACATCCCAGTGCCCGTGGCAAAGCACATGGTGTCCTCTCACCCAGCCAAGCACAAACCAAACATGTCCTCATGAGACAGAGCCACCAGCTCCCTGCTGCCCCTGGGTACCCTGCAGCCCCAGCACACCACACACCCTGCTGTGACAGATGTGATCACACCCACAGGAGACACTGCCTAACCTGCCCAGGCACTGAGCCCTCCCTGCTGCAGAGGAATACTGCACCATTTCTGAAGCTGGGGATGTGCTGGGGGAGAGGCTGTTTGCAGGGATTGCAACAACCAGGCAAGGGCCTCATTAACACTCATTCTTTCCAAAGAGCAATGGAGTGTTGGCATTCTTGTAAGGTGGCTTTGGAACCTGGCTGATACTTCGTTTTGAGAGGGGTTTCAGTGACTGAAGAATAATAATTAAAAACCCCAAAGTATTAAGGCTTCTAACAGCAGCCTCTGGAAAGGACATAGCAGGATGCTATCCAGAAGCAATATCCAATATAACCAACAAAAAATTGAAGGCAACAAACCTGCTTCCCAGCAGTTTTCAATTCCTTAAAAAATTGCTTTCTGTACCACAAATATCTACTAATTTTAGCTAGATCACAACTGCATTTAAATACTTTGTTAGGAAGAAATGCTGAATTAAAATAAACTGTTTAAGAGCAGGTACTGCAGTTAACAAAGCAACCTGTCCTCCAAACAGGTAAAGTTGGAAAGGCAGAGGATTTTTTTAGCAAGCACTCCTCAGAACCTTGTAAAATCTCACATCACAGCAATTACCATCACACTATGCTATTTAACAAAGCAACAGTTTCATTAACTCAAGCCTGTGTAATCAAGCTGTAAAATGAACTGTACAGCGTGGGCTTTGTTACAAGGTAATTTCTAAAACAGTACAGGGAACAGAAGTTAACATTTTGCCCTTCACATGCAGAATGCATGTAAGAGTTGTCTACTACCTGTGTAAATATTTTCATTTAAAAAAGAATGCTGCACTTGCAGAGTGCAGCTAGTGAGGCTGTGCTGCAGGAGCAGCAGTACCTGAAGCAGCAGTGCCCTGGTCCTGAGCTGCAGCATGAGCATGGGGCAGCCAGGCTAAACCATCTCTGCAGACACCACATGGCCCCCAGGAGCTCATTCCATGCTTAAAACGGGAACACATCCCCTCAGGAACACAAAATATGCCAACAACCATTTCTGCCTGCAAAAATATTTCTCCTGGTGGTTTGGTGGGATTCTCTGTTTGTTTTAAAAAGAATATGCACCCTTGGTACTTCTTCACTTAAGTGGCTACTCTTTGTTTAGTAACTTACTCATATTCCTTCCTTCCCACCAAATATTTTTTCTTCCCTGAATTCAGAGGCTCATGTTCCCTCTGTGGATTAGCTGGTGAAAATATTTATGAAACAAATGTGGCAGATGCTGGTGCTGTACAACATGGTCTGGGATATTTTCCTTTTTTCATCAGCAAAACATTAGCAAGAGATGCTGACTACTATAGAGTTCTCAGTTTCACTTGTGCTTTTTTTGGAGCAGAGGCTGAAATCAAAATCAGCTTACAGTAGGAAATTATATGTTCTAATCAAATTAGCTTATACTAAACACCCACAATTGTCTATTAATAATTATTTAGCAGGAATTCCTGCAATAGCATCCACAATCATAGGGCTACCACCTGCCAAAGGACTTTCCCCTGTTCAGCTCTGGATAACAGGATGGTTTGGGAGCCACGAATGCCCCTTGACCTTTCTAAATCCTTCTGCTATTCAATCAGCTAAATTAGCCCTCTAAGAGGCTGCTGGGTTTTTTTTCCATGAATCTACACTTCCTGCTGCTGCCAGCCCACTAGCACATTCCTCTTGACACAACCACACACAACAAATTTAGACAGAGAGCAGAAATTGCCATCCACTTCATTAATTCCACATTTTTCTGACCCACTGAACTGTTAAGAGTATTGCAAGCTTTATGCAGAGATATGAATTCACGTGGATGCCAACAGACATGATGCAACAACATGGCTACAGGTCAGTTCCATGAACTGCCTGCACGCCTCAGTTTGATCCATGAGCCCACTTCATTGTGTGTAAGCCCGTGCCAATCCTAAGAGTATTTCTAAGTCAAGATTTAATCATTAAATGTTCATTCTTTAGTCTTTGGAGAGCTGTCAAAAAAAAAATATTATTCATCTTTTTGGAAAGGAGCGCAACTCAAATTTCAAAAAGGACATAAGGCAGCACTTCTCTTCAAATCAGCCAAGATTTATGCTGAGGATTCATATTCAGTGGAACACGTGTTTTGGCTGATAGAAGTATAAATCATGTGCATCAGCCTCAGCATTAAGTAATCAGGGGAAACATTCCCTCTCAACCCAACTCCCTAAGCACATGCAGTAAGTTTTGTGGGCTCTTTTATTCCTAGCACTAAGCACAGTGGCTAACTCAGCTGTCCACAAAAACTATAGGTTACCCTGTCAATCCACAGCAGGCAGTTTCCAGTAATTAGAGTGGCTGCATTTGGGTCAGTGGAAGCTACAGATGCCAACAGCCCTTCCCTGGCTGCTCCCCCAGCCCACAGAATGCCACAGTCACTCCTGGCAGCACAGCACTGACACAGGAAACTCAGGCACTTACACAGCACAGCTGCAGGGCTACCAGGGAAAAGAACCTGCTTTTCTAATGTAATTCCTTAAAACTCTTTTTCCCTTGTAAGGAAAGCAGCATGTAAGTAAACTCTTGCAATAGAATGCAAACTAAAGGACACCCAGTAGACTTTCAGTAAGGCAGAAAACAAAGCTGTAGTCTTTTCACTCTGGCCAGGCAAACTCTGTATGTAAGGTAGTATCCTCCAGTAGTGCCCCCACCAAGCCACACCTGCATGGTCACCAAAAGATCACCACCAGCAGTGAGGCTTGCAGAAATGTATATGGAAAAGTGTACTTTAATATTTCAATTTCACCACCCCAGCACAAACTCATGAGGGGAAGATCAGTCAGACTGTGCTGCTGCTCTTCCAGAGCTTTGCAGTAGCACTTTTTTCAGATTCTTTTCTCCTGCAGTTCAGACTTTGGCTTCAGCCAGTTCTGGTTGGTTCTGAGTGTACAATATACTCAGGAAAATCAAAATGCTTAGGAAATATTGCAGGTTCTGTTGTATACAGGTAAATATTAAATTCCTACACCCTTTCCTCTTTCCATTATACTCCTGAACCATTTCTACAAATACTGTTTTATTTTAATGATTACTTGTAGCATGGAAGTGCAATGCTATTTTTATTATCTAAAATTTTAAAAAGTAACAACACAGTTTTTCAGTACTCCAAAGTTTACATGAATCAAACTGCAGTTTGCCATTTATCTGCTTCAACATCAGACAGCTTTTGCTGCTGGCAGAAAGCAACAGAGGGGTTTTACCCCACCATATGAGCTGATGACAAAAAAATTGAGAAAACAGGACTTCAATAATTTCATGGAACAATCTGATCTGCTAAGTTCACACCACTTTTTCCTCATTAATTTATTTGTAAAGAGAATAAAGCAACTCAGTTTAGAAGTTCATTTATACTTTTTACCTTTACCATACGACTCATTTATAAAAGCTGTATAACATCAGAGTGAAACACTGGTGGGTTAATGGCTGGACTTGATGATCTTAAAGGTCTTTTCAACCTAAACAATTCTATGATTCTATAAATACAAGTTTCTGATGCTGAGAATGCTGGTACTTGAGAACAACACTGAACCCCACAGCAAAATCAGCCAAGGCAAGTAAGGCAAACTGACTGGCTGCACACTCTGAACCAAGAGGTTTATGTAACTCAGCAAATGTCATCGAGTAGTATCTTCTGATAACATGTTGTATAATTACAAAATGTAATGAATAAAATTAATTCCCAGTACATTGAAATGAAATAAACCACCAAACAAGGTATAACTCTCCTATACAGCTGGATGTTGGATATTACAGAAAGGATTTTGGCACAGGAAATTTATACCCCAACTACTGTTACATTTTTCATCCCTTGATATACAGGCAGTGAATGCTTCTGACTAATTTCTCAGAGCAACTGGCTTACTCAGTGATGCCTGAAATTAGATCAACTTTAGCTTACATAACAAGTATCAATAGTTACAAAACTGTTCCAGTTTTTAGTAAACCAGAAAAACCTCAACAACTTACTCTAGTTCCACAGTGCAACTCCTGTGAAAAGAGCCACGTAAGGAGCTGACACAGTCAGGTTTCCCAGGACCTTCTCACCCGTGCCTGGAGCTTGCTGCATGACACCAAGTAAAGGACCACTGCAGGGAGCAGGAGAAAGCTCAGCAAAGGTTTTTAAAAAAGCAGTGATCAAATGAAGGCACCTCCCTGCAGCTCTAACTAGGCTGCACAATACAATGGGAAATCTGTTTCCATAACTCCTGCAATCTCCAACATAAAAGGGAGAACAACAGCTGATCCAGGACAGCCCTGGCTCACATGGAGTGGAGCCACCAGCACAGCAGAGCTGCCTGATCACAACCAAGCTTTTCCACAACTGCTCCAATACAAACCAACGGCAGAGGTTTAACCTGCTCCACAACCCCAGCTCCTTTCAGACTCCCCTCTGGACCTGGTGGAGCAGTTACTGAAAGCAGGTCCTTCCATAAAAATCACTGCTGCTTCATCCACACTTACACAGTAACTGCCCTCATACCCAGCCAGCTTTCACCACCAGTTAAAAGCTTGTTAAAACGACAACAGAAGAAGAGCTCAAAGCACAATTTCACCATTTCAAAGGTACATGAGGAACATGGCACAGCTCTGCTGGATGAAAAGCAAGTAGAAGTGTTACCTGTTATGACATTAATGTCTGGGTACTGGCTCTCACAGAGAGTAACAGCCTTGCTGTCCCTCTCGAAGGCCTCTCGAAGCTCTTTCTTCACCGCCGCCGAGCCACAGAGCCGGTACAGCCCCACCACCTGCAAGCACAAACACGGGCCCACGTCAGCCCCTGGCCTGCCCAGGGAATGACCCTGACATGGAGTGCTGTGTCCCCAGAGAGCCCAACAGCAGCAGCAGTTTGGGAATGCAGGGTGGGACAGCCCAACGGGGCGAGCCACCAGCACGCACAGCACGGGACAGCTCACGGGACACACGGGGGATGGGCAGCAGGCAGGGAACTGTGGTGTTGTGTTAGGGAATGATGCTCCTGTTTTCATAACAGTCAACGTGCTGAGCAGTGTTTCATTGACATAACACAAGTTCTAAATTGGAATTGCTTCATTTTTTGCTTTTACGCAGAATCAGGAAAGAAATACAGATTAAATGTATATTTGCTTCTCACCCTACTTACTCAGATCATCATTATTTTTCCTGGAACAATTGTTTAATGATACAAAATAGAATTCAAACTTCAGCAGAAAGAAGTGAGAAGTGTTTAGAGCTTTATGTAAAGAAGACTGCAGTACAAATACAGTTATTAACCATTAGCAGAAGAAAAAGTCATACAACTGACTCCATACTAAAAAGGAGGAAAGTTACAAATCAATTAATAACACAAAATCAACACAAACCCAAAATAAGTGGGTTAAAAATACATTTTCCTACAGTATTAGATTATATAGTAAAACCAACATTTATACCCTTAACCAGAGTTTCAAGAAAATTATGAGTACTCCATTATTACACCTATAATATGTTGTTTCAAAGTTGACGAGATGCTGACTTCCATGTGTTTCAAATTATATTGAAAGTTTTCTGCAAAACAGGCATTATTTAACATGCTTAAGGTGATAGGAGTGAAACCCACACCACTCTTGAATTACCAGTTAAATCACGTGCTTTCATGTACTGAAATTTTCATTTTATCATTATTTTTCATTTTCATCAACACCATTTATACAAAGCACTCCTATGATCTTACAAAACTAAATCTTAGAAATGTTCATTTTATTTCAATTAGCATTATAGGCAGCTGTACTGAGCAGTAAAAGATTAATTCAAAACTACCATGAAGTCAAGACAAAAAATTATCCAAAACCAAACCAAAGAACCCCACCTATACTGTCTTAAGACCATGAGAATGCAGGTATGCAAGCAAAAGTATTCTTCTGGTCATATATTACATTCCTGTTTAAATAAATGGAAAGTTACTCAATGGAATTTGTACTCCCCCTTTCTGAAGACTGTATATGATCTAATATGCCTAAGACAATTTCTTTCAAACTTTTGAAGTTTCCTAATGCCCCATCTGAAATTCAAGTGGAGATTATGCACCATGACAGTATTTGCAGTTTATAGAAGTCAAAAAGCTCAGGCAAGCAGGGGGTTATAAGAAATTAACAGTATATTTTGCAGTTTTGCTTCTCTCTGTGCAAATACAAAAATAGATTTCACGCTCAAAAGCATCACGTACATTCAGATAACTCAAATCCCAATTGCTTCATTACCACTCTTGCCTTGATTACCCAATATCACTTGCATGACTAGGTGCTAATAAGCCCATAATAAAACGCTGAAACCATAGGACACATATACTGGAAAGAATAAAACTTCTCTTTCCCAGTGATTTGGATGTTAGGAGAAGTATCCACAAGAAAAATCACACAGTTTATATCAGCAACGACCTTTGGCAAAAGAGCCACATAGAAGTACCATTTCCCTTTCCAGTTCATGACCTGGGTTATAAACAGCAGAGCTAATCTCATCACACCTGGAAGCATATCCAACCTGTCAGCAATTTAAAATAGTAACAGTGGTAGGTGTCACTACTTCTCAGTTTCACCTGAGTGAGAACAGGTGCAAAAGACAAGGAGGGCTCGGCTACGCTGTGGAAGAGCAGGCAGGAGTCCTCCCACCAGTTTCAAATTAATTGCCAAGGGGAACATCTGAGCATAGGACTGTGCATAGTCCTTCCTAATAGACCTCTTGTCTAGCACCCATAACCAGTGATTTGTTTCCATACCTCATTTCTCATACATATTTTTCATTAAATTACATCAACCAATAATGGGATAAAAAAAAGACACTGGGCACTTCTGCTTTGCAGCAGTCCCAATTCTGAGAACAACCTGAAGAAAGACAAGGAGCAGTGGTGTGGGGAAGGAACTAATTCAGCCCCTCAGGGACTCACCTTCATCCTAATGCTGTGCACAAAGTGATGACAGAGATGGGTCTTAGGCACACTAGCCTCAGACTGCACAAAAAGATGGGCTCACTGTGCCACTGTACACAGTGTCTCAGCTTTGGAATGGAGCAAACAGTGAACCATATCATTTTTGCATTTAGATGTGTGTCCCTACAGACCGATCCATGTCTCAGGGGTCAAGCATTTGCAAGTTTTCGTCTTATCTCTGCTTTCTGAGGGTGACTCTACACACTGGGGGCTGCAGGTTTGTTTCACTGTCCCTACTCCTCAAGCTCTGCTGGGAGCAAGTGTACTTCTCTACAAAGGCCAAGCTAGAAGCACTGATTACACACAGCCCTGTTATTCTTCCCACATTACAATGGCTAGTGTTCACCAAACACAAGAAGCAACAGAAAAAAATTTACTTGCAAAGATGTTTTTAATTTCCCCCATTTCCACTCACTATTTACACTGCAACAACAGCTATCTCAACACAGAAATATTGACAAAAAAGAGATTAAAATATGCACAGTACCTGACAGCCTCTCTTTTCAATCTCCAGAATGCATTTCTGCAACAAAAGTGGCACCATCAAGCCTGCATTTTCCTTCTCTACAACTTTTCGAGCATCTACCCCAAACATTACAGGCTCACGGTCTGCATCAAGGCCATCGAGAGAGTTCTCCCACTGCTCCATGAGCGACAGCTTGACATAAATGAGCCCCCTGGGCTCCAGTTTGACTGCCAGCTGATGTGTCCTGGTGACCCGAAAGAGAGTGGGGAGAGCCACCGTTCCATGACAACACACTCGGTTTTTCCGTGGGGTGGGCTCCCAGCTGAACACCACCAGCTTTAAGTGCTGAGCGTTTTCGATTTCTATGTTGAATGTGTGGTCCATGTCCAGAAATGCTGTCCTACATGTGAGCAGGGCAGTCCTTGCTTTGTTTACTGAGTCAACCTGTATTGCACAAAAGACATCTTTTGAGTCTATTCGTGGTGGCTTTAAGTCTTCAGCACCATAAAAGTGAATGCTCATGAGTCCAGAGATGTACTGAGAGCACTTGGGTTGATCAGAAAAGTTGTAGTGTCTGAAGGCATCGATATCTATTTCGGGTTTACCACCGTTACCTGGAAGGCTCTCCTTTCCTTTCCCACACTTGGTCTCATGTCTGTGTTTACCTGATTTGGTTATAAGTTCGGGAGAGTCGCCATCACTGAGGTAACCACCTTTGTTGAAGGATTTGGAGCTCCTTGAGCTCTTCTTTTTGTAGGTGTGTTGTGAGGACACACTGCTGTCAAGGTGGTAACGGCTGATCACATTCCTGCTGGCAGCTGCGGCTGAGTTTCCAGAAGAAGGCAAAGACACTGTATGGCTTGTATCCCGGCAGCTACCTTTCAGCAGGGAAGGAGGATTATCTGAACTACTATGGCTTGAAGTTCCCTTCACACTCAGCTTCCTGCTCAGCTCTGGCAGCTTTTTCATTTTCATGGAAAGCTTCCTCACTGTCCTGGGAGATTTAATTCTATCAGGGAAAGGCCAGTTGATTGATCCGCTTTTTTTCAGGGGACTGGGACTTGGAGGAGAAACTTCTGTAGAGGGTATATCAGGCTTGCGTGCAAGAGCAGCTCCAAACCCTTTAGAAGAAAAGAGAAGGAATCATCATTTTCAACCTGCAATTCTCAGCAATGAAAAAATCGGTCTTGAACTTGGGGAAAACATGTCAATTTGTCATAACCTGGTAAGTACAATTCATTCAGACAACTATCACTCATTCAAGTCAGATGCTAACAAGTGTTCAAAAAGCTGTGCTCTGCTGACTCGTTCAGCCAAATTTGGCAATTCATTGTCAAAAGCCAGATTTGTTCTGCTTTATGGCGATGAAAGGGCCAGAAACTACATGTAAACAAATGAGCAATTGCACCCACTGCATTCTGCCTGACCCATTTGTGCTGCAGCCTCCACACAGGCACACACGGCCATGTTCCTGGGGCACAAGTGCAAGGAAGTCAGACTTAATGAAAAGATCCTGGAAATATGGCAAAGGCACTCTCGTCTACAGAGCAGTTAGCTACACAGCCAACACATCAGCATTGCCACTCCTCTTATGCCTAGAGGAAAGACACTTCTAGTGTCTAGTAAAGCCTACTACTAGTCTCTAGTAAAGAATATGGCTCTTTGTGTCCCTCTATTACCTCAAAGAGCCCTAAATCTCTCCTGTGTAGATGCAGGCAGACTCACATTTTTTTCTTTCATTTCTCTCAGCTTCTCCTTTCTGCAGCAGGATGTGAGATTTATTCCTTCCAAAAGCTGCATCCTGCACTGCCTCATTTCACTGCCTGCCAGCAACCTTCCATGTTTCTTGGCACTATCATTCCACAAGAGAGTTTACAGTTAGACAGCTCCCAAGTGACATCCTCAATGGAAATCATCCCCCTTCCAAGGTACCAAAAAGAAAAAAAAACAAAACCAGCAAGTACTGAGGCTAAAAAGAGAAAAAAACTCAAACAAACAACCAAAAAACAACAACACTCCCTCAATTCAGCAGTAAAGAACAGCTAATTAAGGAACACAATCAGACATAAGCCAGTACTGCACACACAGGAACTTGTGGTTCACCTCATGCTCTAATACTCAAAGAAATTCAAATACCAAGTTTTGCTCAAGCCATTCTCACTTTTCCCAGCATGAGGCAGTAATAACTGTAAGAAAATCTATCCATTTACCTGAGTTAAGGAACCATGCAAGCGGGAAGCTGAGGCCAGAATGATAGATAAAAATTACATTATTGCTTTCACTTAGAGGCACTTTTCCTCCCTTTAAGAAACAAAGAGTGCCTCTTGCTAGCAACAGCCATCCCAACCACTTATCATTTTTCAAATGTTAGCAGCTCTCAGGACTGGGTAACCTTGCCTGTGCAGGCTGGGGTCCTATAGAGCCCCTAAGCCCCCAACACTGTGTGATGCAATTAGCCCAGGCAGCTCACAGAGACTCAAACACTTTTATCCATCCATCATTCCCCTTTGCTAGCCATGGAAAGGGAGACTGTTTACAGCACACAAAAAGAAAGAAAGAAGTGCTGTTTTCACAAGATGCTCAGTAAACCATATTTTATAGAGGTTTCTCCTTCAGATTTGCCAAGGACTTACTGCTTTAATTCTAAACTCATCACTTCAAGTCCACAGCAAGCGATTCTTACAAATGCTTTGTGCATTCAAATTCATTTTCACCACTGGACTGTAACTTACTTTTTATACTTCACCAAGCTTAAACAGCTAAATCAGGCAATCTGGTCTTTGACCAAAGTCATTTGCTGTGGTTTTGGTCCCCCCACCCCCTTCCAAGAAAAGCCCTACAGAGACTAGTTCTAGTCTCACTAGAAGTTTGGATTAAGTAACTTTTGCAGACAATTCCTTAAAAGAGTATCCTTCTAAGAGGAAGTTTCAGCTACAAAGAATAATGCATAGAATCTGTTTTCCAGAGGAAGAGAGGAAAATTCATTTAATCCTGCATCTCATGGAAGCAGTTCCCTTGCAAGGGAAGGGCTATTTCTAGCACGCCTGCTGTGCTTTTCTGGCAAGCAGCTAGTTAGAAATGTGGTGTTTGATAAAGGCAGACAAAGCCTTCCCTTGTACTGCAAATCACCACACGGTCCCACTGGTGGGCTGGCGTGAAGCACTCTATAGCAATCAGTGCCACACTGCAGCCTCTAACATTAATCTTTCCTTTCTGTCAAAAGTCTCTGGCACAGGCTTGGAAAAGCAGGCCAGCAAATTAAACTTCCCCCCCACCCCCCCCAGCTCATTAAAACCGAAGAGTCAATCTAACACTATGACTTTTATGTGTCCAGCTTCTGCTGCGCTCAGCACCAAACAGTTAAAGTGAAATATGTGGCTGGAGGAAACTTAACAGTCGAGCATTATGCAGGATGGTATTCCCATCAGCACTGAGCCACATGTTGTTCCACTAAAGCCAGCAATGTGCTGAGGTATGCACGCAATTTTAAAAGAGTGTACATGACAACTCTGAACAAGCTGCAGGAGGAGTTGTAGCACAGCCCAGTAACACTTCACTTCCCAGCCTACCCATCTGACATAGCTTTCTCACAAGGGTGACAACAAAACTGAGCTGCACCTCTTTTCTCAACCGAGTTATAAGACTGCTGCAAACAGCAGCTAGACATGAAAAATATGCTTACAGAAGGATGGCAGGAGAAGACCAAACGTAAGAGGCACCTGTTGCACCAGGACAGCACAGGGATGGTCAGTTTTATACACACAGCTGACCATCTGTATGTGTATGTAACATTTATCTTTCACAATGACAACACAATCTCTGGAACAACCAGGGATGTGGTAGAGTCTTCAGCACTGCAGGTTTCCAAGCTGCAACTGCATGGCTGGCAGGGAGGGTAGGTAGTCTCATTTAGGTTCCTTGTTCCACTGAAGGGTGAGCCAGATGAGCATCTGATGCCCTCTCCAGCCTGGGTTGTTTTATTATACTGTCTTTAATACATTTATCTTGTGTCTTCTGACACTTCAGCAGCAGGAATACAGAAAAAAAAAAAAAGCTTTTAGAGGACAATGCAACCCAAGCCAAAATGAATTGACACCCTAAGTAACTGTGTGTAACATCAGCTGTGGGTTCAGTTTGAGTATAAAGCCACATTTTACTTTGCTCAGCACTGTGGCTCTGTGAAAGCACAAAGCCTTTCCATGACCACAAAAACATGAAGAGCCCACAGTGCTTCACAAACCAGGCCCCTCTCCCAGCCCATCCATTCAGGTGTCCACAGGACAGTCACCAGTGTCCTCTTTGAGCAGACCTGCCCCTACACAACACTGCCAAGGGGAGAGAGGGCTCAGACTCGAGCACTTACAACACAGCCCCTGTCAGACATATGCAGTGATTTAGCACAGTAAACATGCTTGTCTGACCCTGCTTAATGCTGTTTATATATGTTTGGACACATATATCACTGTCACACACACATGTGCTGTTTTACAGGCACATTTGACTACCCTGTTATACATATCACATTCCTCACTGCTTAAGATACGGTTTCTGAGTTAAAGTTACTCAGAAAATCTGCAATTTATTTTTGGGCTACAAGTCAAGGTGAATAAGTTGGTCAGAAAGCTATCAGTTGCTTACTACACTAAGCTATTGAAGTATCAAACAGCCACTCTCACACCTAATGGAAGTGCTGAGTTAATGTATTAAAAGTGAAAAAGCAGCAAATCAAAACAGAAGAGCCCAAATATCTAAAAATAGTTCCTGTAGCAAACAATGGGTGAAAGAGGGCTACTGTTCTTCTGTGGTAGAATCCTGATTTGTGGTAGAAATACTGATCTGGATCCTCAACTGACACAAACTGTACTTAAAGGCTGTTAAGTTTCTCAGGTGTGGCACAGTTCTAGATCTGTTCTAATACAAAACTTCAGAGCAGAACTGTAAATGGCATTGAGAGAACAACTCATATCAAATTGAAGCAACTTCAATTAAGATGTTAGGTAAGCATCACCTCTCTCTGCATCAGCAACTGGGCAAAAGAAAATTAAAAAACTAAAAAGCACTTTAAGAAACTGTGTTAGAAAGCAATTATTTCTATGTAACATCTTAATTACTTATCTAAATGAATGGAAGAATCTCTGCTTTTAACATGTAAAGAAAATTCTTTTTTGTGTCCATATAAATTACTACTTTGACCAGTGCAGTCTCTATCTCACATAATGCTTCAGAGTCAAGGAATGGAGAAATTATTAAAACAGTAAAAAAAAACCTCTCAGAATTTTGTAAAGATAGTTCGTTTTTTTTCATTACTATACACACTTACACTAATAAAATTGTGATGGATACATCAACCCAGGGATCACTTATATAGGAGCAAAAGATAGAAAACACACTGCTAAAATAGTGCATTAATTGAAATGGGAGGCAGTTACAGCACAACACCCCCAAGGCTAAGGTGAAGGGGTGACCAGTGCCTGCTCCTCACCCTGCTGCGACCCTCGGAGCATCCACCGTGGGGTACCTCATTGAGAGGAGAGGAGAGGAGCAAGCACGTGTAACAGCATTTCACTGACCACATTTAAAGAGTTCAGCATCTCCAAACCAGCATGAGTTTGTTGCAGATATTTTAAACATTAATGACCCTGCACATGAAGCACAGGCAGTCTCTGCTCAGATGCTGGAGCTGCACCAAGGCACTCACGGAGCACCACGGCAGGGCCAAGCATTGTCTGTTCAGGCTGCCCTCACAAACATCTCTCCTCTCCTCACTGTGTCTTTCACAGCATGAAAAGCAGCTTTGGCCCTGTTTTCCCCATCAGAGCATATAAACAGTTACTCAGGACAAATCAGAAACTGAAAAAGGCAGTAACTATTTTGATTGAACTGCTTCCATTCCACAGTGCTATAGCCTGTTGTTTCTTTCACCAACAGGTCTTGATGGCACTGTCACCCCACAAATCCAAGACAAATGCATGAATAAGCCCTTGACCTCCAAAAGCATGCACACAAACTCCCCAAAAACCCACTGAAAAACTGCTTTCACCTCTGCAGGAGAAAGAGGGAACAGAGAGATCTTTCTGCCAAATCCCTAACCATTCCAGCATCTCAAACATCATGCAAGTATTTCACATCAACCCACTTCTCTTGTGAAACCCAAGCTCCCTGCACTTGAAAAACAGGTAAACCACAAAGCATCTTGCATCTGTGAAAAAACATTAAATTTCAAAAATAATATTTGTAACATGTGGAAGGAAAGCTGTAGATAACATCTGCTGCCCAGTATACTCTATGTATATTGCTGGAAGCTTGCCTGCAACATGTAAGCATGCAAAATATTTGCATGCATTGGCCCCAAAAGATGTATTTGGAAACCAGGATAATGGTCACAGTCTAAGTGGAGAAAAAGCCCTGTAGTTTTAATAGGAATTAAGCCAAGTTCCAGTTGGCACATACCAGGGTTAAGTGGGAATATGGGATCCATCTTCACTTGCCATAACATTGGAAAGAAATTGTTTACAGTGATTCTTACCAGGATTTTCCACCCAGACAGCTAGCTCAAGTACATTTTTAGTAGCAAAAGCACAATCCAGGTCTTGGCAACCTTCAATGCACGGGTCCTACCAGGATGTCCCTCAGATACGTGAGACGATTCCACTCATTAGGTAGACACTAATACCAACAGTAATTCTCCCCAAAAGCAAAAATACTGCAAATTCTTCAGAAGACACTATTCAGAGCTCCATGGTGTAAATCTGTCTCAGGAGCCAACACTAGAAAGGGGTGCTTTTCTTCAACAATTTGCAGATGATACACACATTTATAAAAATATACAGCTAGGAGTTCAGTCCTAAAGAGTTCATAAGAAAATTTACTTTAACATTTTACAGTGAAAAAAAAATGCAATATATTGCATTTGTAACAAAAAAAAATTTCTATTTTTCAATCATAACCATTTTGCCTGTACAAGGAGACACATAATTAAAAACAGCCTCCAGGGTTCTTTCCACTTAAATTCTTCTCCCACAGACCTAAGAGCCCAAGCTGGGCTGTTTCTACATTAATAACTTGGAACCAAGTTACCTTCTTACTCCTACCTTTTGGGTACATGTTATAAAGAAAATACATTAATTATTTTCCCAAGCTCTGCTATAAGGGTGTCTTATTTCTAATCAGGTTTTTTTTCTAAAGCCAACAAGGCTAGAATTATTCACTAAGGAATTACCTGACAAATCCTATTAACATAAATGGCATTTACTGTAGAAAGTAACCAGATTAATACCAGGAGCAAGCAGTGTAAATTAAGACTATGGGACAAATTAGCACCTCTACAACTATGATCCATTGTACTAGTAACAGTTACAGGAAATGCCTATCTGGCGTTCTGTCTGGACAATAACAGAATTCTATCACTTATTCTTTTCATTAAAAATCTCCTGACTAATAAAGACTCAAAATAATAAGCAAAAAGAAAAAAAGGCATTACTATTTTCTCTCTACAAAGCTGGAAATCCAAGTAAGGCAAAAATGTCTGAGGTTTTAAAGGTAAAGTTGTTTCTATTGTGCAAAGAAGAAAACAGCAAATGACCAAATATATATATATTGTTGGATTTTGTACTGCCCCACTTTTTCTGTCTATGCTTCCCAAAATCTAACACTGAGGCTCCAATGGTAACTAATATTGACATATATAACTCATATCAATCAGAAAGGTAAGCAGATTTCCCCCCAAAGCTTTAATTTCTTATTTGACAGGAGTTACTGCTTAATGTACTGAGCTCTCTATGAACAGAGACATCCATTTCATACCAGCTGTATAATTCAAACAAGGTCCTAACACAAATAAAGTCAAATTGGCCATGGTGCCCTTCATGTAGTAATTTTATATGGATGAGCTGTCATTTTAAATTTGACTGAAAATAACTGTAGATACTTTAAATGGATTAAAAAGAACTAAGCCACTTCTCCATAATAAAGCCAATTACTGAGCAGCAGGGATCCACTTCATCATCAATTAATCTATTCAGTGGGATCACCACCCAACACACGTAGAAGGAGAGCTGCATTTGAAGTACTTTAATTAACTAAATGCATAACAAACAATCAGGTGAAAATTGTAACTTCTCTCCCAGTTTCAGGAAACTCTTGAAATAGACAACTTTGTTTTCAGAAATAAATTCATCTTCAGTATGAAAACAAGTTTGACATTTTTCTTCTTACAGAACTAACTTCTTAAAAAAAAGAAATAGTCACCCACACATAGAGAGATTAACCCAGTAAATGGAGGTCAAGCAGTTTGCAGGACACACATGACCTTCCTAAACAACCACACTTACTGACCTCTACAAAGCATCTAGAGTCCCAACAACGACAAAAATCTACCAAAGAACATATTATCTCATCTGTCTTGCAAGCAAATAAAACTGGTCTAAGTATTTAAAACAGCTATAAAGTGAGCTATTTGTAATAAATGCCCAAAAACTTTAACACACTTTGCAACTACAAATATGCTTGCATTTGCAGCATTTCCATGAAAAGAACAAAATGTGAGCCCCCAGAAGACCAAGAGTTTTTTCTTCTGCTGTTTACAGCAGTTGCTCTGGTGCCTTTGCAAACAAACCCTGTTCCCAGAAGTAATCTCTACACCAGGAATCCAGACAGCAGCTCCCAGCACACAGGGACATGGAGCCAGAGGCTGCCAGGATGGTGAGGCTGAACGGAGACAACCCAAAAAAGAAGCCCCTCCAGAAGGTGATGCACACCTGGGCTCCCACACCAATGTATCAGGTCCCTTCTGATGAACCAGGCAGAAATACAGGCTCTTAAATGTCAGTGTAAAGTGTAACCTTTCTCCAAAGAAAGGAACCTGGAACTCCCTGTCTCCTGAACTTTACGCTGTTTCTGACTTTGAACAGGACACTACAGTTAAGGTCGAGATAACATGAGGCACATAAGTAATTAAAAATAATACCTTTTTGGAAAGGGTTGGGTTTTTTTTTCTACTTCCTTTTGTTTGGTGTGGTTTTATATTTGTTTGGGGTTTTTTTAACAGACTAGGAAGAATCCTTAATATGATGCTGAATTCACACACTAATGGAATTATGGAAACGAGACTATCAAACACTCAGCCAAAGATAACAAGCAACAAAGAAGCTGGCTTCTGAAAGTGAAAACCACTCTTCTCCAATCTATTAGATTAGCCTGAGACAGTCAACAAGACAGTAATTACAGAAAGCGACGTGATGAATAGCAAAAAGTCTTTATTAAAAAGTCCCAGACAGCAAGTTAAAGAAACTTCTGCAGACATTAAGTAGCTTTGAGGCAGGAATCCAAGGCCAGGGCTAGACACCAGCTGACAAAGGAAATGCAGTGTGTCCTCACGTTACCAGGCTTCAGCAAGCTTGTTCTGTAAAACCTTTGTCTTCAGTGAGGTGGGGGCCAAAGAGAACACAGGCCAACCACACCTGGACATGCCATGAACAAACTGACTGAGAAACAGTTGTGCACCTCTGCACTTAGCAGGCATCAGTCTCAAAACCTGAGCCACTTTCAATGCACTTGACATGCATTTCCACCAAAAAATTTGCTTGATAACGTCAGAGGTGGAGAAAGAGAAAAGAGAGACATAACAAAGGTTTATTATTCCTCTAAAAGACAATAGAAGCCCAAACGCTTATGCTCCTGAACACTCTTACCTGTGGAAGGGCACTTGAAGGCAGGATTGTCCTCTGCTGCTGGCACACCAGGAGCCCTGCAGGCAAACCTGTGCCGGTGCTGCTGCGCGTGTTCCCCGGTGGGTGCGGCATCCGCCGGACTCCCCTCACCGGGCTGCGCTGTCCAGCTGCTCCCCGTGCCCTCCACAGAGCGTGTGGCACCCTCGCGGGGACTCGTGGCCATCCCAGAGTCACCCCCGGGGTGGCCTTTGTACCGCACTGATGGCGAGCTCACAGCAACGAGGCTATTCACAGCAGACGGGTGGACCCCGGGCAGGTCGGGCTCATCATCTTCAGGGATGGGGTTGTACCATATTTCTCCTTCATCGTCCGCGTCGCCGTCCTCGCCGCAGTCGGGGGCAGCTCTCCTCGGCGCGGCTGGGCTCGGCAGGGCACAGCTCCGCGCCGGCTGCTCCCGCCCCGCCGCCGCCATGGACGGAGCCCACGGCACGGCGGGCTCGGGCAGCGGGATGGGAGATTTGGGGACCGGGATGGCGGCCCCGTGCTCCTCCTTACAGGCATTTTCTCCTTCCAGAGGAGGAGGAGGTCGTCGGTGGGTGCTCTGCTGCAGCCAGCTGCGTTTCTTGGAAACGGTTATGCTGTTCACCTGCGGCCTCCGCTCGGGCACCTCGCTGGCCTGGGGGCACTTGGGCTCCTTCCTGCTTCTCGAAGCTATGTAAACATTTTCTATGAAATCTGTTCCCAGAAAGGAAGGCAAAAAGAGAGGGAAAGACAAATGTTTAGAATATCGTTTTGCTTTTGACAGGTGAGCGCATTTACTGTCATATAACACTTGCATCAGACCTCATTCAAAAGAACAAAAGATAAGGTGGTATGATGACAAAATTAGATTTCAGCCTGTCAAAGCAGAATGCGCACATAGCTAACAAAGAGCCAGGCTCGTTTGGCTGTATTTTTAACACCACGTAATTTAGATAAATGGCAGTGGGATAGCTCTGCTGAAAGGTCACGCATACCTCCACAGAAATAGCTGCCCTTTTCTGCCAAGTTCAGGTGCAATCGGTTTGAAAAGTTACTACCCAGTATTGCTCCAGTTTAGTTATGCCAACGAAGAAACAGTCCCAACGTACTGCTTAAATGGCTACAAAACCCCCACAACATAATATTCATTCCTAGATTTCTCTATAAATAAAGGTGAGGATATGTCTTGCACAAAAAACCTCCAGAAAGGACTGTCTTTATCAGCTTTATCCTACAATAAAGACAGAAGCATCCCCTGATTTGGAGGGAATAAAACAATACACACCATCACAAAAATAAGGAAGGAGAAAGAAGAAATGTAGAAAAGTTTTTAAACAACAAAAATTTCAAGCAACAAGTAAACAAATTCCACTGACTGTTTGCAAAACTTGACAGCTTCATTGAAGCAACAGACAAACATTTAATTGTCCATGGAAAGCGCTGCTCACACTGGAGCCCCCTGTCAGAGCACATCCAAACTCCACTCCACAGCAGTGCCATCCCCCCCGGCTGCAGCACATGCCGGCCAGGGAGCTGCAAACACTGCACTACTACTGGAAGAAAAGATGCAAATACATCCAAATCAAAACCAAAGAATAGGTCAGATAACCCTCACGCTGCTCTGCACAGGAGGACAACCCAACTCGGGCTGGCTCAGCCATTGAGGCTGAACGGGGATAACTGGGTTCACATAAAACAGCCTCCTCTCACACGAAGCCCTCTGCAACAGGAAATTCCAGATGGAAGCAACTATTTGTTACTGCTTGAACATTATTCTCAGCAAGGAATTATTTGCACACCAGTAATGGATGTTAAAATATGGACACCTCTCGGGAGGATTGAAGGAGCAGCTCTGTAAATCCAGCCAAGTTTGCTGTAGAAAGGGAGACATGAAAAAGACTCATTTGAACACCTTCCCTTTGACCCTCTTTTTAGGTTTGTACTTTAATGATAGAAGAGATCCTTGATAAGATCTGAAACACCACCATTTTATTTGATGAAAGATTCATCATTTGGTGATTTTTCAAAAGTGTACAGCTTGCTTGTTCAGCTGAACTGCAGTATCATCACTGTTTGTGATTTGAAGAATTCAAGAATTAACAAACTTAACCATGCTCATTTTGAAGCCTTTGCACACCTCCTCTGAAGTGATTTGCTACACTGGGGTCTAAGTAACAGAATCTGAGGAAAACGCGAACGCAGATTTCTGTCAAAGTTTCAATGATTTGGCAGCAATTATATTCCTTCCCCCACCCACAGCCCAGAAATGGAAGCATGCCTTTCTAATGGCTCCTCCTTACACACTGTCACACTACAATTTCTAGTAAGAACTAACCAAAAGGACAGGAAATTAATCTGCAATGGACATAGGGTTGTGCCTGTGTTTCCAAGAAGACTATTTGGATCAGGGACTTCCCAGGTAGGCATCCTCCTCCCAGTGACAACTATCCCAAAGTCCCTGCTTCACTCCAAGGATGATCCCCGCTCTGGTGACATAAACAGATGGAGCATCCGAGAGCTGTATTTTCACAAACAAAAATATCTCCTACTTCCTGCGTGGCTGTAGAAACATGGGTCCTTCCACACTGGTTAGGACAGCAATTCCCAAAACAACGGACCTCTAAGCAGTACAGTGTGCCTAAACAAACACCCAGTGACACATCTGGTGCCATCCTCAGGCTACCCTTCAGTCCTAGCAGCAGAAAACTTTGTTTTCAACATCCACCCAGGTATGTGGATAACGAGCCATCTGCCAAAGCTTAGTGCAGAAACATCAATAAGCAGGAGCCTGCAGCCTTCTCCACCAGGGCTGCTCGCAGGGACACGCCACCATCCACAGGAGTCAGGACAACCCCGACTCTGATCAGCCACATGCTGCCAGAGGTCATCGACTGGAAATGTTCACTGAAACTTCTCCAAATGATACACTTACAAATACATCTCCCAAGTGCAGTTCCTGCAATTGCTAGCAGTATTTGCAAGCACTGCTTCCCCTTTATTCGAACTTGGCCCTGATCCTGAAAGCCCTTATGCCTGTGTTTATTTTAGTAACAAACTGCTTCACATACAAGTATCTGCACAACCAGTGGTTCGATATCACAGAGCAAGTTTTCAATGTTGTTAGCTGTTACAGGAGTGAGTCAATTTTAAATAAATAAATACAAAGCTCTGAGAGATATATGGGTCAGGAACCTACTTTTTGTTTCATTCAAAGAATGCTGCCTGCTATTAACATTTTCACATATATATTTAATATTATATTTAATAGTTAAGATAATGTCTCCACACAAATACCAAACACTACAACAGTTCCTTTTCAAAAGGCTTCAATATGGTGTTCAAGAGGAAAAAAAAAAAAAAAAGTCAGGTATTTCTTTCACCTTTCGCTCTGTTGACAAAAAATTAAATATATCAGTATTTCAAGTTAAGCCATGATAGTAACAACACGAGTATGCTCAGAAATCAAAGCTTCAATGTTTCAACTCAGCTAAAGTCAAAACTGACATTATGCCAACTCCGTGGGCACAGAAAACACTTCACTACAATATCATGCCTTGCTTTGCCGATTGCATGGAAGCAGGGAACAGCTTTATCCAGCTTCTCCATATATGGATCAAACAATTCTCAGTTCTTCTGGCTGATACTTAAACACGTTCTCTTTCACTAAGTTTCCTAAAAAAAGTATAAGATATAACTACTACATATTCAAATGGAACAACGACAAAACTGAAAATTGATCTGTAAGATTTCCAGTGCATCTTTAAAAAGCGAACAAACCAACCAACGCCAGCGGGCAAAGAGCAGCCGAAGAGTGACAAGCAGATGTGGGAGACAAGACAAGGGGCAGGGACGCGCACACAGCGCTGCTCTAAGCCCCAGAAGCTCCCGCTTTCGTGAGGAATTCCCGCTCCCAGAAGAAGCGCAGGTACCGACGGCACGCTGCCGCCGCTGAGGACTGATTCCAGACCCAAGCTCACGGCCGGCCCCGGCGCGGCGCTCCGGGCAGCGGGCACGGAGCATCCCGGCGCCGCGGGAGTCCCCGCCA
>JANPWX010000080.1:2991662-3011740 GCA_024734555.1 Trochalopteron elliotii | reverse complement strand
AGGGCAAATAATGTGCTGAGGCTGCTCAAGTGGGCGAAAATCCAGTTTCGGTGTATGTGCTGCTCAGCTACATCCTGCATTAGTTCATTAGCAAATGCACAGCCTTTCAAAACCGATCTTAGGAGATGATATGGCATTGATTTTTTACCAAGATACAGTACTGAGACATTTGTTTGTTAATTTGTACCTGAGTCTACATCTCCTACATTTAATTTCATTATAAACAGTTTCAGGACTGTATTTTGCAACTTTCTGTGTGGCACAACACAAACAATCCGCAGTATCCCTGTCTTGTGAAGACTGAGAGCAGAGGACCCACTGCCATCTCCTACCCTTTGGCTGTAGGTTGGCTGTCACTTCGCCGTGGAAGGCAGCCAGGTGCAGACAGGCATTCCATGCATTCTGCATGCCCAGCACAGCACTCAAATCCTGAAGTGCTCACTTGGTTCTAGAGAAAGCAACGTGCCACATATGAGCATCACACATATTCACAGATTTCCTCTCTTAGCAAATTTTGAGGAAGGTCTAACAATTTACTCATCTGAAACAAAATCTTCCAGAAGAACAAAATTAGATTACATTTTTTGAATCTTTATATGTGAGACACCAACAGTAGTAACCGGTAATACCTGTATTTCTACAAAGTAAAAACAACTCATTACAGAGTAGTTGTGATTTCATCTAAAATAAATCTCACAATAGTTATCATATGTCACAATGCAACAACTTGAAATGCTATTTTGCCATCCTGTCTTTTGAAACCATTTGCATTCCTTTAAATACAGATATTGTGAAAGATCTGTGTATGGGTTTCAGAGCAAGATGTAAAACCATTCCAAAATGCCTTTGGCTGGGAAGAATCCCAGATGCGATGGTGGTGGTTGAGCTGGTCCCAGTACTCACTGCTGTGAAGATGAGGAGCTGTGAGTCCCAATGGATCTGCCTGGCCTCTGTCCTCAGAGCCTCAGATCCTGCTCCCTCTGGCAGCTGCATTGCAGTACCCATGGACTGGGTTTGGAACTACATCTCAGGCAAACTGGTGTGCAAGAAATGCATAAATCCAAAACTGTCAATGCTTTTCTGACTGCACACTTGCTGTGCACAGTCCATGTCCATCTCCAGCATGCATCTACGTTTTCTTCATTACCCTAAGGCCCAGGTAGAGGAAAAGCCCAGCGCCACCTCACCTGAATTGATCTTACCTGTTTAGGTGGTTTTTTTTTTTCTTTCCCCACAAAAATGTTTGATTTCTAGTTGGAATCAGTATGTAAAGCTAAGCCTTTAACTATACCTCCCAGAACTGATCTGTAAGGATACAGTTGAAGAAAAAAAGTATAAACAAATTTGATGTTGTTGTGCATGTCTTAATTAGATGCCAAAACAGGTTGCCCAGAAAAGCTGTGGGAATTCTATCCTGGAGACATTGGAAATTTGTCTGGCCCTTGCCAAAGTCACCTACATGGCTCCTGCAATGGACTGACCAGACAACCTCCAGAGGTTCCATCCAATCTAAATTACTCTCCTAACTATAAAGTTCTCCTCTACTGGAGCTGCCATGCTCCCTAGCTGAGACTTGGATAGAAGGAATGAAGTCCAGCCAAGCAGAACATCAGTGACAAAAACCCTGTTAAAATTCTGCATGGGCAGCACAGCCTGACTGCCCTGACCTTACTGATGCTATCAGGAGGTGAGCTGTGCCACCAGCACATGCATGCCTGAAGCAAAGGGCATGCATTTGAAGTCTGGGAGAGGAAACCTGCCCCATTGAAAAACACCAAAAAGATTCCAAACAGCTAGCAGCTGAATTCTGGGCTTTTTTCTGCAAGAAACAATTGTTGCAACCATTTCAAACTGAGCAAACCAGTTTACATCTACCTTGACTCTTACCTTCAGACCTTCAGATTTTCCACCTGTTTTAATGGAAAATCAGATTCCTTCTGTTCATGTGTGCCCTTGATTGTCTGAATTATTTTACTAAGGAATAATAACTTGCTGCACTTAAAGTAACTATGTAGCCTTCAGCAAGTTTGTCTAATTTAGGAGGCATTTTTGAAAATGTTTGTTATTTGGATATTGCAGCAATAAAACCAATATTAGTAGCAGGTAAGTACTGGCCAGAGTAAGGACCAAATTGTGCAAAGAACTGGAGTACTGGCATTTGGTGTGCAGTACTTACAGCCTTCTCCCATGAGTATTAGCTATGGAAACAAAAGAAAATTCAACACCATTGTGTTTTCCATGCTGCTTCACACAGTATTTCCTTCATGTTCTGTATGGTTTTAAATGTTAGTTTAAGCACTTAGATTATTCCTCTATGCAATAGGCACACAGGAAATAGCTTGGTGAAAAGCTGCCAATAGTTGAGTCTATAAACACAGTTTGATCTGTATCTTAGAAAATTGTTTCCATTCCAAACTGTGGTTACAAAGCACTTTTTCTTGTTGGCAGCTGGATTTTTTTTTAAATCCCTATGCATCCTGTATTTGCCCAACAGTGTTGGCATTGATTGCACAAAAAAAAAAAACCAACCCAACTCTTCAGATAAAGTAACATTAAGGATCTGGCTGGAACTAACTTGAGCCAGTGGAGGAAGAGTCAAAGCTGATCTTTTGTTTTCAGCTCAGCCTGTTTTGTTCAGGAGCTGTAAAGCACACAGTGCTGAATGTGAGTCCTTTTACTTGGCCTTCTGTAAAATGTAAAAGCTACTGTAAGAGAATGGGACTAGAGCTTGCATAGACTTGAGAGGCTTCTTGTTAGGAGACAGGCAAATATTTAGGACCAGTTAAACAGTGTAACTTTTAGCAAAGAGAAAACAGTATTCTTCTGATGGTACTAAGAGAAATGTTTTTAAAAGTTTTTTTCATTTGCAGGTTGAGTTTTTGCCAATTAACTAACTTTTTCCAAACTGATAATGTGAGAACTGTAAATAAAACTGGACAGGCAAAAAGTCCAACTTAAGTTGGAAAAAAATGCATTTGTCAGAAGGACATCCCTGAAGATGCTGGTGCATAGGTAGCAATGTTTGGGCACTGATATAGTTGAATAATGAAATTATGATGCTAAATATTTCCTCATAAAAGACTGAAAAATAACCTTTCCAGCCTTGCTGACAGCATCAGAGATAAGCTCTGCCTCAGCAGATAGGCTGAAGAAGTTGTGCTTTCCTAAGTACACAGGCCTTCATTTCTGTACACATTTGGGGACTGGTTTTGAACTGCTCCAATCTGACTTCAGAAAATTCCATCCTTCATAGCATACAAGATCTCCTCAGATGTATTTGAAATAATAGTTTCTTATTAATTCTGGATGTACCTGTGCAAAGATGTACTTTATTTTCCTTCAGTGGGATTCATTTGTGTGAGTAAAGCTAAAAGTGTCTGGAAACATGAATGAGTCTCCTTTTCATTAAAGCTTAACAAATCAGTATCTTTCTTCTCTCAAGACCTGTTGCAGACAGAGGGATAAAGTGACAACTATATGACTAAAGTGGAGCTGATGACAGCTGGGAACTGGAAGCATTTGAATGCTCCAATAAAATCTATGAGCACTCTTTTTGTTGAAAGTGTCTGCCTTCCTGACATCAAAATGGACTGAAATAAGAGTCCCATGAAACCCTATCAGGCAGCTAATAGCTGTGTGTCTTATCTCCAGCCTGGCAAATGACTGATCTCTCTCAGATGCAGACACCACTACAGTCATCCAGACCTTTGTTACCCTTACACCCTATTTTGAAATGGCCAGCCAAGGCACCCCAGAGGCCCAGAATACAGCTGCTTATCTTAGGAAGACAAACCAATGGGAGAATAAAACATTTCTATTCTGAACCTGAGGAGGCTGATAGACAGCAGGCTGCACAAAGCTAAAGGTGTTCACTAAAATGGGTCCACCATCTGCTCCCTGGTCACTGGAAATATTTGCAGTTGGAGTTGCCCTTTTGAAAAGCAGATTTTAGAGACTCCAAGAGCAGTGAAGTGTTTGGCTCAAACCACTGCCTCCTTCTAGAGAGCATCTTTGCCAGACACCTTTCTCAACCAAAACTGCTCTAAGAGAGATCTTACTGTGGAGATCTTACACCTGGTGTGCTACACCTGCATTGCTGTTGCTTGGCCATGTCCAACAAAATGTGGGTGCCTTCTCACCAAGAGGTAACACACCTCTGAGAAGCCACTGCCACCATCAATTCTTCTCTGACTCCAGTGGCATGGGCCACCTGGCCTCTGGCAATGTGACCCACAGCATCAGGATGGTTACCCTGCCTTTATATGAATTGCTGAGTCCATTGCTTTTAGGGGAATGGTCTACCTGTCCTGTTAAACTGTAATTAAAATTAAACAGGAAAGCATTTTAAGAGCCATATAAGGTAAACCTAGATTCAAATGAGCAATGTGATGGAAATTCTTCTGCTCATAGTTATCAGCTAACTTAAGCAGCAGTAATGTTCACAGCTCTGCCTTCTGTGCTTTGCTTAAGCAGAAATAAGACAGTAATTAATGATCTTGTTAGCATCTTACACTTATTTTTTTAAGTTAGTATTTGACTTTTTAGAAAATGCAAGTTAACATCTCTATGATTTTTTCAAAACATGTCATTGAACTTCAGGGCTGTCATTACCACCTCTGCCTGCAATCTTACAACATGCCAGTGCTAGGATGTCAGCCTCACTGAAGATATGCTAAAAATACCAAAGTATTTTGGGTATAAAGAAGCCAAAGCATGACCCATACAGTAAAAATAGTCGGTATCATGACCATCACAATTACCTTCTCCTAACATGGAGAGAAAACCAGCAGATTGGTGGCACTCAACCTTGCATGAAGTGAAAGTAAATACCAGCAAATAGTGTAATATATTTGGTGAAAAGAAAAACAGCTTCAAACTTTTGCTCAAAGCATCAGGAGGTTTTCTGTGAAGGAAATGAAATCACTAACTAAGCATTTCTCTGTCTATTTTGTCCTATGTCTTTAGGCCAGGATCATATTCATGGTCCTGCCATTTCTGCCCCAGGAGGACAGAGAAGAAGCAGAGCTCTTATCCATGTCCACCCGTGGTCCATCTTTCCTCCTTGGCCTTGTGCCTTCACAAAGTCTCCACCACCATTCAGGCTCTCACAGAATTTGCTTGTTGATCCAAATTTAGATTAAATGTAACATTTGTGACTCTCAACCCCCACCTAGCTGGAGCTACAAGGTTTGCAAGCTGTGTCCTTCAGCAGCCCCTGTTAATATTGACCAGGAGCTTGTAACACCTGCAGGCCCTTAGCACAGCTGGCTCTGCCAGGCCACCCAACACAGCCCAGGGGATGTTGCAAGGTGCAACTATCATAATCTATCATAATATCACACTATGCACAGGGCCTTAAAACATGCTCTGTATGCAAAATTTATTTATTAAAAATCCTGCAAAACTTACAACACTGTACGAATATATTGAACAACTTCCAGTTACCTACTATCAGCCAACAAAGTGCCAGACTGGGGAAACACAGTTAACGAGCACCTTCTTAGGAACTTTCAATAAGTAGATATCCCTTTCTTCCACTTCTTCCATTAGAAACAGTGACTTTTCAAGTCATCAGCTTCCAAATTCTGAGTTACACATGAGAGCAGAGTAAAAGAGACTCCTAAATGTAGTATCAGGAAAAGCAATATATAGAAAGAAAAGTGAAAACATCCTTAAATTGAAAGACTGATCCTTTTTAAGAACTGTATCTAGTGTGCTGTGCTCAAAGTACTTGACTTAAGATAAGCACAAGGATGCCTTAAAGATGTGTTTTCATAATCTTAAATTTTAGGCAACAGATGCTTCTGTAGGCAAAATCTGGCAGGCAATGACTTTCATAAGCTGAAAGGACCTAGTCTATTTTTCTCTTTTATATAAGCTAAATAATTTTATTACTCAAAAAAGTTTACATGGGTGCATATAAGATAATTTCATTATAGTTATTCTGTATGTTACAAAGCCAAAGTAAATCAGGGGAAAAAATAGCCAGAGAAACACAGCATATCACCTCAGGCTGCTGAGAGATCTGTGGAATTTCATATATGAAATATTCTTTTCTTTCTCTCCATTGTGTGTGCATCAAATGGAGCAATCAGAGACGTTAATGGTGAGCAACCATGGTGAGGTTTTTTGCACGTTCTCGAGTGCACTTATCAAGTAAAACTGTTTCATCAGAGAAAAAGGTTTTCCTGCTTTGGACAGCCAGTACAGAATACATGTTTTGACCTGATGAGCTTTCTTGACTTGTAAAGAGCAGTGCAGCAAGGAGATTAATACTTGAGCCAGCTGTCTGCAGCAGGGAAAGTCCCTTATTTGCAAATTTGCCAGAGTTGCTGCCTACCATCTGCTGACAGCTTGCTCCCAGCACTCACTCACTGCAGTGATAACAAGGAATGGCAAAAGCACAGCAGCTCATGGGAAGGTGCTACGGTCAAGCTTCTTTTCATTATTGATGTCCATCATACCATTCAGTCACTCCTGGGAGACAAAACAGAATCCATGAAAATGGAGGTGAAAAATAGGTTTAGAATCTCATTTGTGCTCCCTTAATCACACATGTCCTCCATTTGCTCATATTCATATCAATCTGGGTCTAAATATCTCGAGTTATATGGTCCTATTATTATCCCAACCACCTCACCAGTCATGTGGTCATGTAGTTAGGGAGCATTTCCAAGTGTTTAACCCAAATGTTAGTCAGCTGTTCTATCTCATCATGTCTTGTGATGTATTGCTGTAATTTCCTGCTGGTCTTCTGTGGCTGCTCAGACCATGGCACATGGTCCTGGGTGGTACCTTTCCCTGCCCAGCCTAGCAAACCACACTGCTGGAGGCAGAAGTGACACCAGGCACTGGTACAAGGACCACCAGCCAGTCCTGCATGGGTTCCTCTGAGCTTCCAGGAATATCACCTGGACAACACAGTATATATTCAAATGCAATTTAGTCTTTTAAATAGCTGAAAATCAATTTACTTTTCACTTTGAAATACTGTCTCCATGGGAGTGGAAAGTCAATGTGTCTCAGCTGACAAAGTATTCAGCAAAGGCTACAAAGGCTTCTGTGCTTTCTCTAGTGGGCACTCACAGTAAGGGCACTCTTCAGGTGAGACCTGTTAGAGAAGTGTGAGCTATTGAAAATATTCAAAATATTTACATTCTTTAGTGGATAGAAGCACTACTTTATCCTAATCTCTTCTCTAATTACTTGAGTTTCCAGCTATGCCACAGCATAATCTGTGTAATGCTCACAACAAAGATGCACAGCATTTTAATGCAACAAATTTCACATGGATATCACCATACTGGGGATTCTGAAAGACCATGTATATCTAATAGATTACATCAATTTTTCAATGTTTATTTCTCCTTATTTAACCCCTCAACTTTGCTTGTAGTGCTAAAATTTGTTTCCTAAATGCCACATTCTTCTCCAGTATAACACAACTCACTGGTATATAAAAAACAATAATGTAAAGTTAAGCTTCTGGGGTTTTTACATTGAGCTCTGAGATCTAAAATGATGGATTTTAAAATCTATTTTTGGATGAGTTTAACTTTGTATATTTCCAAACACCAGTTTCTGCTCTGAAACATCATGTGCAAGGTCATTTTCAGTGTTCTTCCACTTCTGTCTGGCAAATTTCCCTGTTGTCTATATATGAAAGAGACACATTTAAACCGGATATACTGAGTGTAAAAACAGAATTTGCATGGGAGGGACAAGGGCAGAGGGAAGTCTGAAGCTAAAATTACTCCAAGTAGCTTATTCAAACTGGGTTTCCAAGGTGACAAGAACGCCTTTATTGCAAGGTTGCTCGTTTATGTTGTACTGTTGCCAGGATTTTGATCTAATTTTTAGTGCTGAAGAACTAAAATTATCCCACTTCTTCCCAAAATAAAACCCAACCAAACACAACAAAACACATTTTAACTGTGTAGTGGCTTCTGTCTTCACAAGCAGCAACAAAAGAAAATCAGGTCGAATTGTAAAGCTGCCAATTTTAACATCCCTTTGGAAGATGTATCCCCAAACAGCACATGCTAATCATGCATCCAGTTCATCAGGTGTCACAGGCTAAATGATGCAGTGAGACCCCATGACCAGTTAACCTTTCTGAGCTGGCACCTTGCACACACATGTGACAGGCAGGACCCCACCTGGGCAGCTATTGGTGTGGCCAAGCAGGCTGAGAAATGAAAAGCCTGAGGAAACATCCCCTGAACCTTCTTCTTCAGATCTTCATACATGCATTTCAGGAAAACAAAGAACCCTAAAAGCAAACACCAGAGACTGCCTCCAGCACAGCTCTATGAACAATCCCAAAACTGACAGATCAGTTCAGCAACACTGCTGAGGCAGTACAGTGGATGTTTTGCTAACTACTGTATCAAGTCTGAAAGCTTTAACACCTAAATATCATCAACATCTTATGTCAGGATTCAAAGCCCTCTTTAGCACAGCATGTCCTTCTTTATGGACAAAAACTGGAACGTCCCTTTTTCTTCCCCAGTCCTGCCCCCTCCTCCTATCAACATCTTTCTCTAGTAGAAAACACTCCAAACTTCGACTTCAGTCATCTTCCCCCTCCACTTTGCCTGCTTCTGAAACACTAAAATCAATTAAGGCTCTACACTAGTGTATTTTTCCTTTCTAAACAATACAGGGGTTCATTGAAGACCCTTAGGTATTTACCTGCTTTGCCTGAAAAACCCCAGAGAATGATGCCCCCCTAGTTTTACCTCCTATCTTCGTCTCTCTTACTCTCTCATAGCTGAGGTTTGGGACACTGGGACAAGTGCCATGACACAGCTCCATGGAAGATTCATTTCCTGAAGTGGACCTTCACCATCTCTAGCCCTCACATCCACTGCAGTCATCACACACCTGTTCCTTGGGCCTTCAGAGGGGCTTTGCCCATAACGCTCCCAGGGCCCTGAGCTTTGCCACTCACAGGGGAGAGTCCTCTCTAGATAAAAAAATGGGTTTATCAGTCTTTTTTCTGTCAGTTACTTAAAACAGTCTTTGCAGTCAGCAACCTCTGAAAGCAGACAGGTTTACTGATCATTGCAATGGAAACCTATTCCTTCAGGATTCACTGTGCACAAGGAGGCATCACACAGGGCTGGTTCCGCTGACTGCCCCCACCTCCTCTGCCCACCCAGTGAAAGCCAGCTCGTGACTCACAAAGGCATCCTGGTCTCCAGTGGCGTTTCTGGTTCCACACACCATTTGAGAAGGACAACAGTTGTTATGAAGGACTGCTTCCCAAGGAGGCATTTCCTTTGCTGCTGACAGGCATGAGCTCCGTTACTTCTCATGCTCAGGCTGCTGTTGCCTTAGAGACCAGAACAACCTAAAAAAGAATCTGCACTTCCAAGGCATCGGGGTTTCCTACAGAACTGATTGATGTTTATCCTTCACCACTAAGAAGTTCTCATGCTGTAGCCACTGGAGATTACTGCAAGGCAAGACAGACAGTATCAGAGTGAGCCTCCATTGCTTGTGGAGAGGCAAGAGGGTCAGAACTGCAGGTGTGATGCTGAAGTGCTGCTCATGTGCTGCAGGAAGCGAGATGGACACACAGGGAGCAGGATGGCAGTGCCCAGCTGCTCCATGGGCCTGGCTGTCCTCCCAGGTGACACGTAGGACATCAGCTCCCCCTGCTTCACTCATTTGGGGTACTTCCCAGAAGTCTGAAGTCAAGCTACTTGTCATTCACTGTGCCAAGTCTTGCCAGAATTTAGTGTGCAATGTTTAGGAATCCCAGCATGAAATGTTCCCAAAACATCAAAGAAACAGTGAATTATCTATTTTAATATATTTGATTCAGCAAACACCGTGGAGCCAAGTGTCTACCTCGATGCACACTGCACATGGTGTTTCTGTTTGAAAAGCACATCAATCTCCCCTGCTTGTCCACAGGAGATTACAGGGAGGGAAGTTCCCAAGGCTTTTAGCCCAGCCAGCAGGGGCAAGCCCTACCTTATTAATGCATCTATGACACTGCAAATCTGTGCTTCTCAGCCCCTGCTGCACTGGCTTGTGCTCTCCCTGAAAGGTTTGTATACAATATATATATATTTTTTTAGGTAAATTCACAAGTGTTAACCCGAAGCAGAATTTTTCTTGCCTGTCAGCAAAGAACATCTGGAAATGATCAATCTCTCTCCACCTTGCCCAAATGTCTTCAGGGAGAAATTAATCTTTTAAGACATCTATATTAAAATGAAAAAAGGCATTTTTAAGCTTGCAAAATTCAGTTAAGTTTTCCTGAGAAAAAAAGCATAGAAGTTTAAAGGAATCCATTCTTTGTAGGAGTAAAATAACCACAAATCTCTCTCCTTACTCAGCTGCAAGGTGCACAAGGCATCAGCCCCCCATCAAGAAACAGAGGCTCACTGCTATTGTCCTGGCACGGTAAATTCTCATGTGCAATTAGCTCATAGACAGCAGACTTTCCATTGCCTGTGCTGGGATTAATACACAGCTGAATTTCATCCACACGTGTAGATTCTTGCAGGAATGAATGCAGCATCTCTAAGGAGAAACGTTACCATTTGGGGAACCCACAAGCAACGATCAGTGCTGCAATTTACTCTGCTCCACCACCCTTTGTAATGTAAGAGCCAGCGAATCAATTAATATGAAAGACACAATCTAAGGAAGGAGCTGACTTCAGAAGGGGATACTGCCGTGCTACCAAGAGCAGAAACACTGAAGAGAGCTGTGTTTTCCCCAGCAGGGTGTCTTGTGGGGGCAAAGGAGTGTGCTGGAGGGGCTGGGGTGCTGAGCAAGCAGGGCCCTCGCACAGGCAGGGTGTGCCTGCCCAAGTATTTGGGTTTGGAGCAGGAGGAGGCTTTTGAAGTGACTCTCCCTATCAGCCTGGCAGACTCCACTTTGGTTTCCAGAGTGCACCAGCTGGATTCCTTTCAGATGAAACTCTAATCAGAGGATGTACTCTAGGAGTGCACTGAATGCACTTGGACTGCTGCTGGGCATTGCTCCTGTGGGAGCAAAGTTGAGCGAGCCCACAGCACTAGGTCACATTACAGGCATTCTCCTTTTGTGCTGAATGACTTACCAACGAAAATGGAGCCACAGATTAAAGAGAATCCTTTAGCATGGTATCAGAAATAGAGCTGGTCACATAGAGCTTCCCCAAAACCCTACAGCATTAACCAGGAGAGTCAGTAAACCTTAGTCTTATAAAAGCAGAAAAACTACTAATTTAGCAAACAAAAGCCATATGCAATATAGTTGAAAGAACAAACAAATTCTCAAGATGAAACTGATCACCTGAAATAGATTACTTCCCAAGTGCCAGGGAAGCAAATTTCCCAGCTGCTAGTATTTCTGGTTTTTAATGCTCAAGTGCATATGCACAGTCTGGGATATAAACACAGTTCTGATGGAAAATCTGGGGGAGTTTCATGAGAATTAGCACTGTTATAAAACGTGATAGCTTTTCAGGTTAACTTCAGCAGAATGCTATTAAAATCTAAGGGATTTTTCCAGCATGAGAAGGAAAAGAAGAAATCAGGGTCTACAATATATTCCCAATATAAACTGACTGATTAATTTAAGCCCCTTCATATTATTTGTTAAACTCTGAATTTCAGCACAATCCATGGAGACAGCTGTGTCACCCCAGCATTACTGTCCTGCTGCAGCCAAAGCAGCCATCAAGTGAAGTTTCTTACCATGTGGCATATCCAGCCCTGGAAACATTTGCCCTATAAGCAAAGCACATTAGGTATTTTCACAGTAAGACCATTATCTTTCAGCTTTGTATGTTGTGAAAAATTAAATGAGGTCTTTTTAATTAAAATTCTAAACACATGTTCAATTCCATCTCTAAGACCCCCATTGCTTCTCTCGAGTACTTTCCTTCCTTTTGAATAGGTCTGAGAAGAAAAAGTTGGTTTTATGGACAAATTTAACTTCTGAGTCAACTGCAAGGCCTGAGTGTTAAATGCTGTCATTCAGCAGCATTTAACAATCCTCAGCCTAAGTCTGTTCCAAGGAAATTTGGATGCAATGCACTGTAGCAGGTTCTGTGACCAGACAAATTGGCCTCAGAAATTATGTCTTTTGCTATAATTGTGTAATTTGGCCTAGAATTAGTTAATTTTTAAAAAATTGCATTAAATGTTTTTATATTCCCTTGGCTATGCCACAGCCAAAGAACCAAGGCAAATCCTGAGGTAAATCACATTTTATAACCCTGAATATGTCATCCTGAGCCACGTACACCTGTGCTTACACAGGAGTCCTTGCTCTGTGTGAACATAAAGCTATAGATCATGGAGTTGCTAAAGGGGGATATATGCTTCCCCAAAATGAAGAAAGTTAAACTCTACTGTTTAACTGCACGTTTTTGCTGATTTCTAGTGATTCACTAAAGCACCAGGCTGCCAGCACAGGCAGAAGGGCTGGTTGCAACACTGTCCCCCCTTCCAGCACTGTTTAGAGCCAAGACAGGAATGGTGTGGGCCTGGCTGGCCTGGGGCAGCCAATGGGCTGGGTCACCTTGGGAAGGCACATTCCACCCTTATTTTTGTAACCTTCTATGAAAAAAGGTTAGAAGTCCATGCT
Organism: Trochalopteron elliotii; assembly: GCA_024734555.1. NCBI lineage: Eukaryota > Metazoa > Chordata > Aves > Passeriformes > Leiothrichidae > Trochalopteron > Trochalopteron elliotii. Next base: position 2,999,143 of record JANPWX010000080.1, on the reverse strand, counting down.
ATTATATGGAAAATGCAACTTTTCAAAGCCAATTCTTCCTCACTTTCTTATTTTACAGAAAGAAGAGTTTTTCTTGAGTACTCTTAAATTTAAACCAACTATACCTTTTTCAAGCACAAGATCAAAAACCCCTTTTTGGGCTTTTCTCTAAGTTAGAAACTTTGAAACTCAGTAGTTTGTCTGAAATAGACGTTTAGCATTACATTTAACCATTCATTATTTTCATACTGATTTTCACTGCTTTGTTGAAACAAATACATTTGACTAAAATTTTGTGCCAAATAATTTTTTTTATCATGATCCATCAACATAAGAATGATTTTCTTTAAGAGAAAGGATTAAAGGATTATGGTAACTCTCCCCACACAGCATTTAAAAATCATGTGAAATTTACAGTGCAAAAGCTGTTTAAAACGCCTTTGTCTAGAGCAAGATATCAAGGAAGTACAAAATAGATGTGTGCTGTTTCAAGAGACACTTAATCAAGCATTAGAAAGAAAATTAGAAGGGAATTGGGTTCTGCAGAGTAGAGCTGAGCCACAGATGATTCAACAGGCTCTGTGCCGATGGTAACAAAAGCGCTCTCTGCTGGAGCAGCACAGCTGGAAAACCTGTAAATGCCCTTTATATAGATACTTCAAAAAGAAACAGTTTTCAAGGGGGAAACAGTATTTCATTACTATTGTCTAAGATCACGGTGACACAGCTGCCATTGATACAACTTCTTTACAAGGATCTGAGAGCAACGCACAAAGGTTCCTGTGAGAACAAGTCACTAACGGTAAGCAAACCTTAGATCTTGTACAAACCCCAGTATTCCTAACTATTAAAACAGTATGTTTTAAACTAGTCCTTGCCATTACCAACCTTGCAATTGCATTAAATAATACAACTCTGAAACATTTCAGACAACGCATAAGCTCTTAAGCCTCACAAAATACAATTTCATCGGTCCTAAGGAAGGGATTACCACAGAAAGTGACACTTTTCTAGATCAGAAGCCTAACAGAGAAACTTTTTTGTGTGTGTAAAAAAGCCCCTTCTTTAGGTCTTCATTAAGTAGTAGTGATCCTTTCTGCAACAGAAGTGAAATTAGCCTCGCACATTACCTGGCCTCCTCAAAACATCCCTCACCACCCTGTGTCAGAGAGACTACTTTTTTAACAAAACTGGACCATGTTCTGCTTCCAACAGAAAGACTCCCCAATGACTTCTGCTGTGAGCCTGTTGTTGGCAGGGTTGTTGTTTGTTTGGTGGTTTGGTTTGAAGAGAGTGTGTTAATCCTCCCCTGAGAAGTGCTGTGGTTTAGGTTTAACTCCCCATTACACTTTGCTGGGGTTACCCTACATTAATCCCGTATTTGTTTTCGTATCAGTCCATCTGCAGCAAGAAACATATGGTGGAAGAAGTTGCAGGAAGGGATGGAAAATCAGGGTTTGCTCCAAAAAACAAGTTTACTTTGTTAGAAGACAAGAAAATACAGAGTTCTTGTGCTGCTGCTCACAGCTACAGCAAAGCAAATACATCTTTGTCTTCTGAAGCTACCAAGACTAAAGCATTCTAAAGATGAAGACCACTTCATCTTCTAAATGAAGAGCCCTGATAAAATTATTTGATAAGGACTAAAAATGCTTATCTCCATTCATTGAATTCATTGCATTCTTCCGTCAATCCAGCTCCACAGGCACTGACTTCCCTGAAAATTCCTGCTTTTTTCAGAAGTGCCCTGAAGAAAACTGTTCAAAGGAACCAGCAGCACAAACCCATTCCAGCCTCGGCTGTGACTCTGCTTTCCAGCCCCAACTGATCTTTGCACACTTCTAACAGTGACACAAATTCTGTGGATTCCTCTCAAGATGATGTTCCTTTTGGTCAGTGATACTCTCAGCATAGAGAACTAGCTCACTGCAATCTTTATTCCTCCATCATTCCTGCTATTTCTTGGTTCCTAATTATAAGACTTTTAAACTTTTAGAAAGCAGCCCACTCCTCCCAACAAGTTTGTCTCTGAACAGAACTACTCCCTGAGATTCACACGTCTCACAGGGAGCCTCCTATGCAATGAAAACACAGTATTTCTTTTCAGCAGTTTTCGGTATTCTGCCAACATTTTGTTGTACAGAAATCCTGCTTTTGCCTCAGTCTTGACATTCTGAGACAGCCACAGCCTTCCCAGCTAATCACTGCCTCTTGCCACATCATTTGTTGAACTTCATCTCAGTCAGTGCATCAGAAAACGCTTTTGGCAGTAATGAAATCACATTTCTTAGCAAGGTGCCTCCATTTGTTCAAGGGTTTTCTAATCACAACTTATGCTAGTGTTTTTGAGAATTCTTTTCCTCTGTAACATTTACCCTCCTGTGAATTACAGAGGAGCTGGCATCTCCTCCCGAGCATGCCTGGACAGCCACTCCCACTCAGCTGCTGCAAGAGCAACTGGCCTGACAGCCAGCTCATCCCTGTAAGGCACTGGTACCATCATGCTTGTGCCCAGGCCTGAGGGTCCTGGCATTTGTCCAGCTATTGGGAAAACGACCTTTCAGATTTTTCCAGTCTAACAAGGAATTGTGGGTGTCCTTAAATAATGTTTCTCAAAATGGGAATGCTGCACATCTATAGCCATTGCCAGGGTCCCCTTCAACTGGTACAACCATCTATCCTACAAGAACACACAGTTCAGCTGTAATCATCTTCCATGCTTTTAAGACTGCCCTGCACTGCTCTCACATCCAATCCACACCCAAAGCAAAAGCACAAACATCTGTGACCAGTGGCCAAAGGGGCGTGGATAAAATCAGCAAGCTAACATATAAACAGGAACAAGAACCTTTCAAGCCTGAAAAGAAAATCCAAATGTTATTGTGCTGGTGACTGAAAGCATTGCATCTTTTTGTCCTGATTCTGCCTTGATTCTCCACGAGTAGCAAGCTGGCAAAGGAGCTTCCTGTCACCAGACTGAGCCAGCACTACACAGCTTCTCTTTCTCTCCAGTGATAAAAACACCTCTTCCTGTGCTGACTCCAGGTTCACAATAAATTAGTCTTTATGGAACACACTACATTCCTCTGGATTTACTTTCATATTGGCAGCACTGAGCTTATCACAAACAATTTGTAAATGAATCAGTGCTTCAAGAGCAGTAGTCTGCATCAGGAACAGGAACAGCACAGTAACAGAGGGATGCTTCACCACAACCTCCCTGTCAGCTCTTCTGGGAAGAAGCACTGCCTGCCATTACCCTCAACAGCTGCACTTTTATACTGATGTGAATTCTTCTTTTCCAGATCATCCTGCATCTCTTGGAAAGCCAAGTACTGCAGCTGCTATTGTGCCAGCATCTGAAGCAACACAATGTGCTGATTGCAAATTAATTGCCTTCTAGATACTGTTTTTCTGATTTTGACAAAATTTTAAGAGAATTTCATCAAATCAAACCTTATATGCATTTTTACTGCCTATTTTTTCCCATTACACACAATGATTGTAATCAAATGTGATTCACCACAAAAACAGTAGAATGATGAGTTAATAGAGCACTAATTTTCAGAGGCAATCTTCCCCATTTGTCAGCAGGGGTATATGTTCACTGTCACTGTCTTCCCTTGAAAGACAATCCAGGATAAACTGTTCCATAGTTAGAGATTTTCTGAACATCCGAGCTATCAGTTTAAGTTCAGTTGGTGTTCACTTACATGTTTCACAGAGCCTGATGTGTCAAGGAATTTTCATTATTAGCTGCCCAAACCTGAAGAAAACCTGTTTCCTGAAGTCTTTTGAGTTGCTTGAGAAGCTGCAGCATTGCACCACTTCTCTCCTCATCTAATTCTGAAGATGATGCACTGAAGAATCTCTACCAAAAAAACTTCCAGCTACAGAACCAACCTATCCAGATAATTCAGCTTCACACAGGCTCTCACACCCTTGTTTCAGATGTCTTACTTCAGAAAAAGGTGAAGAGTTGTTTATGCCATTTCTCCTGAACAGGGAAGCTGCCATGGTCACTGCTTACCATGAAGATTCCCTCAACCTACAAACAATACAATTAACTGTTCTTCTCCCAGGCTAGACATGCTGGTTTTCTCCTTGGAAAGTGAGTATCAGATAGTGTTAACTTCAAGAAAAATGGATCTATGTATCCAGTAGATAACTACCTAGATCATACAGTCTGAAAACAAAAGGAGCAACTGACACAGTAACCTCCTGAGCTGCCCTGTGGACTAGCAGAGCAAAAAATAAAGGGACAACATCTCCTTGGTCACAGTCATGGGAATGCATCCTACTTCCAGAGCTGGTGACATTAACCTTCAGCTGTAACACTCTTCAAGGAGCACTGCACTACAAACAGAACTACTGTAAGACTCAAAACTGTAGTCTGAGAAACCCAATAGAGGGCTGGCACTCCATAAGCTTTGCCATGACAGTATCCCTCATCCTGGAGCTTGCTAGGACAGTGTCTGGTACCCAGGTTTGTGCTAGGAAAGGTGGGCACAAGGAGCCCTCAGCTGTGTCAAGTACCATTTTCTGAACTGTTTCCAGACTAACAGCACAAAAGAGGGGGAATATATCACAGATTTGGCCCCACAGGCTGAGAAACTGGCAAGGAGCAGCTGCAGAGTCTGCAGGTAGACAAGGATCCACAGAAAGCATTATCACACTGCCAAGGCTAGAATTGCATAACTTCTTACCAACTTCATATATTCACTAAAAATGAATACACTTTTCTACATATTGAGGTTAAAAAAAAACCTCTTAAAATCACTTAAAAAAATATTAACATCATATTAACACACATGTATACAGAATCTGTTCTGCCAAAGTAAAGCTAGTCCAAGACAGAAGGAAAATAGAAACCACAAATTTTTACATTAAAAATTTAATTACATAAACCTCTATTAGTAGGTGCTAATCTCACTGCAGATGTTCTAAGGCACAGAATCTTTATCTGAAAATATACAGCAACCTTTTCTCCAATCCAGTACAAGCTGGTACCTGCTGGTACCTTGTCATACAGAGACCCAAAACCCCATTCAGCAGCATATCACAAATGCAACATATACCGACTAGCACTTTGAGATGACTACCAACTGTTTGTACTGAAATAAATACAATTTGGCAGCAAAGACTCTATCACAGCGTGGTCATAATTTTTGTCCATATAAATATTTTGATTCTATTTTTTGTTTCAGGAAGAATACATTACATGCTTCAATTCTCCCTCCATCAGTTAGTTTCATGTTTCACTCATGAAGATCCCATAACATCAAAATAATTATAAAATATTAAACTCCGTTTTTAAGTCCATTTTTTTCAGTTTGTCATTGTGTATTTATTTAAACAAAAAAGCCCTGAGGAATCTGTTAAGTCACACATCAGTGAATGGCATGTAATACAGAATTCATTGCTCCTATTCACCAAGCATGCAATGCAGTATTTATACCACACATGTTTTCAAATGTAGTTTTATTCCAGTGACTATTTTCAGTCTATACATACATTTAAAAACAACATTATGTGAACATATCACAGACCAGTACCTAAAAAATCTTTAGTATATACTCCTTTATAAAAGGTTTTGACACAAAGGAAAAGTCAGTCCAGAAAAACGCACGTTACCAGGTTTTCTTGATAAACAGAAATAGTGTGAAGCCCTGTAACCTGCATGAGCACAAGCATCCATGGCAATGGATCTCTCTTTTAAATCCTTGTTTCAAATAAACAGGTTTCAATTTTGTTCAGTAAATGAGTTCTACCACAACACTGTCCACTTAATTATGTGCTTTCCAAAAGGCAAGCATACTACAGAAATAAAATTCCCTACCCAATACGAGAGAGAAATGCAGTAAACGTGTATTTGTTCCCTGCTCCAGCAGAGGAATTCAAGCTCCTTGAAATTCTCATTATGTCTAAATCCAAAATGCCCTGTTTATACCTTCTTCTTCTTCTTTGCCTGCTCTCCAGACTCCACTTTACGTTTCTTAGCAGAAGCTGGTTCATCATCTTTTTCATCATCTTTAAATAAAAGAAACAGTTAATCAAAGTCAGCAGAGGCAGTTTTTTTGTCTTAAACACCATCCTGTCTCAGACCAACTGACTTAACCACATCTGAGATGGCTGGAAAAAAGACACTGTAGCATTAACTGACAACATCCTCATTCATGGAATGCAGACAATATGTGGAAAAAGCAGGAATGGTTACTTCTTATTACTGCCACAAACCACTGCAGGTTAACTAAAAAGAGGATTTATGCTACTGTACAGTACCTCTTCTAAAAAAAAAAATTATTTGACTAAATAATAACAAAAACCTAGAAAATTACATTTTTGAAGCAGGAAATAATGTCAAGCTCAATTAGCCTTTTATCTTCTTCTTTTGGATGAAGGCTGACTAAGAGAAATGCATGGACAGGACAAACATATATAAGACATGGAGCAAGACATAAAAACTGTTACTGGGAAAGAACACCCAAAATCAAAAAACATGCAAGACAGCAAAAAATCCTTCTTTTGGAAAAGCTTTGTTGACAACTTCACCAATGAATGAAAACACTGTGTGTTCCAAAAGCCCAGAATTTCTTTTTCTGGTTCTGTTCTCTTGGTTGTTGCTGGCTATTCTCTTTCTCCAGCAATTTAAAGAAGAAAAAAAATTCCTCCTACCTATCAAATATTTCTTTACTTCCTAAATTACCATTACAGCTTGTACCATCATTGAAGGCGAAGAGGACAATAAATATTTTCTTCAGCAATCTGTCCCATAGACATCCTCTGTGATTCCTCTTTTGGACCCCAAATTTTGCAAATGTTATAAAAATAATCTGACTTACATCTACAACTAAGGTCAGCACAGCAGCACCTGAAGCTCTCACACCACCTTCTGTTTTAGTAGCACCATGACTGAACCTGCTGGTTTCAAAGAACTACAGCGGTACAGACTCCAATGGTTCCCTGCTAATGACAGTGGGGGAGAGGAGCAGAAAGACTCCCCGAAGATCTGTGTTGATTCCAGAAAAGCCAAAACACTGGCACTGTAGTCCACCCATCCCTGCAGCCAGAGCGCTCTGCCCTTGGGCAGCAGTGGAGGCAGGAGGAGCCAGCACAGCTTCCTCCGGGCCGAGAGAGGGCTCCGGCCACAGAGCACGGAGGGATCCCACCCGCCCGCCCAGCTCGGCTCTGGAAGCGCACCCAGCCCGGGCACGGCACGGCCGCCTCAAGCCGGGGCCTCACCCGATTCCAGGGGCTCCTGCTCCTCGTCCGGCAGGAACTTGGCCTTGCCGGCCTGGCGGGGCGCGTCGTCGCCATTGTCCTCGTAGATGTTGGACCACTTTATGGCCATGTCGACGGCGGGAGCAGGCGGCGGCGGCTTCTCGGGCGGGCTGTAGGTCTCCGGCGGGGGCACGGCGTTGCTCCTCCACACCTTGAACTCCCGGGGGGGCTGCGGGAGAGACCAGAGCGCCCGTCACACCGGGCCGGGGGGCTCGGGGCGG
>JANPWX010000080.1:2917866-2978832 GCA_024734555.1 Trochalopteron elliotii | reverse complement strand
CTCTGGTAGGTACAATCTCACTGTCGGGGCACTCCGGCCCGTCCGACCGCACGGCTGGACCAGGCTCGGCTCCCTCGCCGCGGGAGCGCCGTGCCGCCGGGACACCGGCTGGAGCTGCCCCTCTCCGGAGACGTGTGGCAGCCCCTCCGCTAAAGGGTCTTGAGCGTGCGGTGCGGTGTCGGGGCCCGCAGTTCCCGGCACGTCGTGACAGCGGCTTTAGGGGGCTGGGCCGTGCCGGCCGGCGCGGGGTGCCCGCACGGCTCGGCCACTGACGGTGTTCAAGCCCCTCCGCTGCTCAGGGTTGCGCTCCAAGGCAGCACCAGAGGGAGCCGCTGCCCCGCCGGGACACGGCGCCGCCTCCCCAGGAAAAGGGAGCACCTGGAACTTCAGTAATCCGTATTCTTGCAGCTGACACGGATGAAACTCGGGCTATTTATGCACTCCTAAAATTTTCGTTTCAGCAGATGAACATAAAGTAGAAGGGATCAACACTAGTGTTTGCCGTCAGTAAGGAAAAACTGCCAGTTTTATGGTAGTTTTACAGTTTTGCAAGGTTTTTGATTGACATGCTTTGTTAATGCAATAGTACTTGAAATATTAATTGTGACAATACCTGTTTTACAGTGCTACCAGTCCCAGCTTAAAATAAACACGAAGATCCTGCCCAGAACAATTGAAAAATAAAGGACTAGGCACCCGGTGACGGGGCTGATTTCTGCAGAGCTGGGTGTTAAAATCAGGGCCAATCCCCAAACTGGTTACCAGGGAACACCCAGCCAGCTCCATTCCCCGCCGCTGCTGTGAAGGTCACCTCTGCCCAGTGAAAATTCTTCCAGGCCCACCTGGCCATGCAGCCCTGATTGCTGCTCATTTGGGGCCACCCCTCTGCTCACAGCCCACGGCCACCTGTGTGTTATTCATCCCCCAAACAGCCTTTCTTTGCTCTAGTGCATTTGAATTTCTCCAAGCTGTGTATCTCTGCAAAGTAAACTATTTATCTCCCATTTTCCTGCTCAGAGGGCTGGAGGGCAGACCATTTTTTTCCAAGTTCAAGTGCCTATGTTGATCCTCCCTAATCTGTACTATGCACCCAAATTACGTGGAAAACTTTCAGCTTCTCTGATGCTTCCAAGAGAACTGATTGTGGCACTTCTGAAACAGAGCCAGGCATCTTCCCAGCCCCTGACTCCCACCCTTGTTTATTAAATCACATGCCTTTCAGCTCTTCATCTTCAAGGTGAATTATATTGTGGACTTTGCTGGCTTCATGCAATGCTGCTGATAAAAACATTATTATGCATTCTGGATTTAGAATATTTGTTAATAACCTTGCTCAGCAAGAGGTGCAGTTCAAAGCCATGTGATGTCTGGAGGGTTAGGCGGCTGATTCCTGAGCTGTGTAGGAGAAAAACTGGAATGATTTAACTTCAGCAGTCAGGAAGAGAGCATGTGGTTAGAGAATACAAGAACAGAATATATTTTAGCAGACTTAATTCCAAAACATCCTTCCAGGATTTAATGGTCCAGGCAGCAGGAAGAAGGCTACTCTCTGCATATGAAACTCATTTCAGGAGAATAACAGCCACTTGATATTCAGAAGTAAGCCTCAATGTAGAGTGAGTTAGGGATCATTTCCTTCAAGGTGTCTGGGAAGACTGTGGACATGGCATTGTTTTATGAGTATGTACACATATGTAACGTCCATCTAGCATAAATTTCTAGAGTAAATTTCCAAAATAAAATTTGAAAATTGTTTACAACCCAGAGGTTTTTAGGAAGTTCTCTGTGAAGGCAAAGAAAATGTTGTAACGCTGTCACAGTTTCTGAGAGGTTGGTCAGCTTTTCAGAGCTGTGACTGGCTCCAGGTTTTCTTCCCCTTCTGCCCTCATTGATCAAGCCCTCTCCAAGCAGTGTGTCCTTACTGCTGAGCAGGCGCCTCTCCCTGGAAGTTTCATGTGCTCCCATCCCATTCTCCCCCTGATCCTTGCTCAGGGGTGTGGGTCCTCAAGGACAAGCCCCTTCTGGAGCTGGCAAAACAGCCCAGCCCCTGTGAGAGCTGTGGGACTCTACACCACAATTGTAGAGAAAGCTGCCAGGCAGAAAGAAGGGAAGGACTTTGGTTTAGTGACAGATTGAGGGCCCTTCCCAAACTCAACAGATACCTGCAGCAACCAATGGCACGTTTCAGCTACTAAACCACAACAATAAACCTACAGGCCATGAATTTTTGGGGGTGAGGTTGTTGAGAGCATCAATCTCTGGGCTTTATGATGCAGGAGACTGATGTTTTTTAAGCAGCATGTACTTAAGAGTGGAGACTGAATCTGTACACTCAAGTGTAGAAATGTCTACTTGATAAAGTAATATCCTACAGCTAAGTTTTGCAAAGAATACTCCTTGTTAAATCACTATGATTTTGCTTTTTTCAGGTTTGATATTCTATGAGAAACTTCTTAATGTGGCAAGTGAGTGTGGCCTGTCTATTTTCTAATTTTTAATCATTGCCATTTAGAAACAAATTCAAGTAAATAGGTACCAACTCTCTCCTGTAGACATGGGTACACATGTAAATGAAGTAGTTTAAAGTATTAACTGCATCACACTAAATGTATTCACATTAGGCACAGCTCTGATTTAAATATATTAGTAGAAAAATCATACTTTTAACCAGTGATGTAAAATCAGTATAAAGGCTGTATTTAGATCCTTTGTCCCTACTTCTCTGGCAAGGAGAATAATAGCTTATGGTTTGATTAAAGTCCTATTATAGCAGCAAAATACAGTTTGAAAGTGATGTAATTATTTTGCTACAGTTTATTAAGGAATTCCTACTCCGTTAAATTATCTTGGGTTTCTTAAGAAGCTGAAAGAACAATACTGAGGCCTGGAACAACTGACTCCTGGACTGCCAGGAGATGGCAGTGATGGCCCACGAGCCTGCACACGCACACACGGAGCCCGGAGAACTGCAGGGTCTCCCCAGCTCCGGGATCCGGATATTGTCACCGACTTGGGCATTAGAGGCCGAGGGTGCAAGCACAGAGTACCCCGCGTGCACTGTCTGTAGCGCACAACAGGGAGCCTTTAGACACAAGACATGCAATTATCTGTCATGTCACCTCAAAGCAATGTCTGGAGTGCAGTCACCTCTCCTGATAATGTGGGGGAGAAAAGACACAAGAGCTATGTGAATAGTTTAACGGCAATGCCCCTAAACCTTTGTAGTTTCACCTTTTGTAAGTTACAGTAAACAATGACACTACAGAGAAACATACTGAACTATGCTAACATCTATTTGGTTACCTTTGACAGCAATAAAATTAATCATGACCACTCACAGGCAGTAATCTCCTCTCTACACCTTGTTCTTAAATGTAGAGTCTAAAATTGTAATTTGTTTTTAAAAAGTCAAGATTTCCCCTAACAGAATTAAGGGGTTTAGTGCTAGTGTCTATAACTGGCTTTACTTCTAGGTATGTAATAAGCTTGGAAATAAAAAGACAGCAATAAACAGTATTAAAGTAAATACATATACTTTCAGTTCCAAAACAAGAAGCACAAAGCACACAGGGCACGGTACAACTGACACTTTATTCCTTTGTGATGGAGATATATAGTATTGAAACTGCAAGAGTCACAAAAAAAAATCAAATCAAAGTGCAAACTTCTATTAGAACTGATTCTGGAATGTATTGATGGTTTTGGCACAAAAAGTGGGGAATTATATACTGTAACAAGATTTTAAGTTTAATGAATGTAACGCTTCCGTGCTCAGTAGTCACATTTGTGCACTGCAGAACAATACAATGTAAAACAGTGACTAACACAATTCACATACAACTCTATACAATTTACATCACACGTCCAGTTAAAACTTCTCTGAGAATACATGAGGTCCACTGATACTTTGTTCACAATCACTTAACAAACACCATTCTTTAAGCAGGCTTATCTTTTCAGCTTCCTTATTGATAAAAGCAAAAATAGACAATCTTAAATAATAAATTATTTTCCTCAAATGGTTCCATATGGATGTTGATGTTTTCTATTAATTTGGCTCTCACTTCATTGATAAAACATATATGAAGCTGAACAAAAGCAAAAGCTCTTCTTCCCCCCCTGTATTTTGCTGTGAACAGACAGCATTCTGGATACTGCCTTTTTGTTTTCAAAACTGGACATAGTGGTGCCTATGAGCTCTATTTCTATCACATGGAAATCACCAAAAAAATGAGAGCATACCTTCACACAGTGGCATCTATTGAAAACTGAATATTAGCATGGTAAACACAAAAATACATACATGGAAGAATTCAAGTTTATCTCATAAGGTACAGTATGCATTCACATTTTCATTACAGAGAGACACACTGTATTCACATTCTGTCGAAAAAAGAAACCCACATATCACAGATCTCCCTAAACTCTCAGCAATGATAACATCCATGAAATATCTATAATGCACATTCTGGCTCTTTCATTTCAACTGAGCTGAACTGATTGCTGAAAGGAAAAATCCTTTGATGAGTAATTCAAGCCCCATTGCTGAGCTATTACCACAAGAACTTCTGTACTGATCTGCTCTGTCATACAGCCTGACAGTTGTTATCAAGAGTTTTATGTGGGCAACCATCAGTGTACAGTGTCTCATCTCCTTTTTTGGTTTGGGATTTTATTTTATTATTTATATTAATCAAGAATGATGATTTATATCAGGCATCTGAGAAATGTTCTGGTGACAAAGCATACAGGATATGCATTAGATGCACATGTGTCACTGCAGACATGTCCTCACAACTGAATTCTTTGTTTGGGCAACAGAAAAATAAACAGCAAACAGCAAGAACAAGAAGCATTTGGCATGATTTTAGTTTTTAGTACCATACTGCAAATACATAAACTGAAGTGCTCATGGTATTTTTCTCTCTAATGCCAGAATAAAGATTAACAGGAGAAGCTGTGAGGTGAGGGTGATTCCACTAACCAGCTTAGTAACTTTTGGCATCAGACTAAGACATAATTTAGAGCATCTATGTTAAGAGGCTGTGATTCCTACTGAGGCCAAGGGAGAGAAAGCAGGTGTGATTATAGAGCACCTAAATTTTGTGCCTGAAGTGAGACAGCTTGAACAAAACAACTGAAGCAATTCAGCTCCCTCAGCAGCTCCCTTGCTTTCTGTACACCAAAATGCAGCCCTGAAGCCAAGGAAATCTAAATGATAAGAGATGAAAAACCAACCTCTCTATCTACACAGCTGTTTCTCCACTCTGAAATCCCAACTCCTCCTCTCCTTCCCTAGGGGAATTCATTGTCACCCATTCTAGGGCTTTCAGGGACACAAGGTAACAGCAGTGTCACCAGAAATGCTTCTTATTTTTCTGGAGAAATCTTAAAAAGAGGAGTCACCCTTGTTACTCTCTGGATCTACAGCTTCTACTGACTGTCATTCTTCCAGCTCAAAAGAAGTTGCTCAGACCCAAAGCAGGCCCCTCAGTTTTTCCTCTCTGCTGGCACCTACTCAAGGAGGGAGTGAGTTTAGGACAGAGTTTAGGATAGTCCATCATGGTTTGGGATGCTGTGGAATGAACAGTGAAGAAGGAGAAGTGAAGAAAAAGACTCGAGTAAGAACTGAGGCAACAAGGCAAAATCACTTGGGATGAAAAGAGAAAAGTGCTCATCATGCCTTGATGAACAAACTGGAAATGAGAGGCTAAAGAAGGAGACAGGTGAGAGAGGGTAGAAGAAAAAAACCAAAACCAACACTACAGAAATATTTAATGATAAATAAAATAGAAATCCTACAGCCTAACACTGCCAGTGTAGCTAGATGCTCTGGCTCCTTAGCAAGAGGAGGGAAGAGGGACTGAAGGACATGGATGGGGGTCAGGGCCCAGGAGGTACATGGACAAGTCGGGATGGGGGAGGCTGTTTCAGCTTTGACAGCTCCCATGGCTGCACAGGTTTTAACAGAGTACAGCGTGCTTTTAGGAGCTCACAGCTCAGTACTGCAGGGCCACTTTTTGGCACAAAAATCTCTGTTTAATGTCAAGTTATTTTGAAATGAGTGATACTTTATCAAATATTTAAAAAGCACCAAGGGAAGGCAGAAAAAGATTCCCCACTGCAACATTTACATCCTTAGAGCCTGATCACCTGGCTCAGGTTTAAATGATGGTGCCTAGGAATGGAGGAGACAAAGGGGAAGTATTAGGATAACCTTTTGGGACAGAAGAGTCATAAATAGAAAAAGCCCCTGAAGCTGCTGTTTGGCTGGCTGAAAAACTTCCTTTGGGACATGTTCTTTTCACATACAATATATTTGCTCATCACTGCTCTCTTCTCCACAATACTTCGTGTCACCACAACAAACAGTGCAGCCACGAAGCATCAGGTGTACTCTGGGAGCTGCCAGCAGGTTTTCCTCTCACTACTACTGAGATGCAGTGTGAGATATGCCAGAGAGAAGCTACGAGTATGAGTACTTGTGTTTCCTCCCTTACGACCACACAAAACAGCATGCAGGTTTCCAAAGGATATCCTGGTGGGCACTTGGTTAATATTGTTTGCTTTCCTGCACACCACATTGCCCAAGCCCCCTCACTCACTTCCTACTGTACCTCAGCAACATGCCACAAGTGATTCAGAAAAGGTGGAAGAGATGTCTAGGAAGCTGATAACATGTTCAGACTATTTGTCAATCTCTGTGCAGTTCCCACTACTGCCTCTGTTTGGGAATTGCTCCCATCCTTAGTTTACAAGTGATTTAACAAGAAGCATGTGAATACAATGGTGTATGCTTCATTTTGTAGTGGTGGAAAAAAAAAAAAAGCTATGACTCAGTGGGTAAACATGTTGAGGAATTTGCTACAAAAATTGTATTTCCCTTAACTGAATACCACAGTGAATATTCATGCTACTAAAAAAATATAAGATGGTTATTGTTCCAAGGAAAACTGTCCCAAGGGCAGATAAAGAAAAAATGACAATCTTCCAGGAAAAAATAGCTTCCCTTATTCATGGGCATAATCCAGGAATAGCTGTCCTTCAACTCCTTCTATCACCCTTTTCTTTTGAATTTTGCTAGTAAGTGGCCTTCAAAAGAGGAGAAAACAGAAAGGAGAAACAAATTTTAAGATGTAAACAAAGAGATTTAACTCCCCCGTACTTCAGATTTCTTTTGCATCTCTGCATTTAATTTTTGTGGTCCAGAGGCTTCCTAGGATCTGGCCTTTTTAAAAACTCCTCTCTCATTCTCACCACGTTGGAAGTCATGGTCTTAGCAGGAAACTGGGACCTGAATTTGCAGGAGACAACTTGTGTGGCTGCACTACTCTCTTCTCTCATTCAAGTTTCCCGGGCAGTCATTGCCCTTGAACACCCCCATCAGAGGAAGCTTTTCCAAAGCTGGTACCTGATGTCTGAAATGGATTCCAGCCACAACTCTGCCCAGCAGCAGCACCGTGATGTGGCCAGAACAGTGAGCACAATCCACTGCCCACTGTTCTAGCTAGTGTATGGAAAGCTTCCCTACCACAAAAGGTACTTGGATCATGAGCCCACTGAGTTTTCTTCAGTCCCCCCAATACTTTGCACCACTGAAAGTAGAAGACTGAGGAAGGAAAAAAACATGTAGAGCAAGGAAGCAAGAGAAAAGAAGACAGAAGGGAACAGTGTAAAGACAACAAAGGTGCTTGAGATATTAAGAGTTAGCCAGGTTTCATAAAATTTTCACACAGATATGTTAAATCACTAAAGCTAAGGGTTAGCCATTATAATTGTCTTCTGCTAGCCCATGGGACTAACTTACTTCAGAGTTATGTGCTCCCAACAAACCCTACATCCACCTTAAATACCATCTGCAAGGACATAAAAAAAATTCACAATGCAAAAAATTTGTAAACAAGGGTTAGTAGCACAGTGGTACAGTAGATTGTCAATAAAAACAATAGAAGTGTGGATACAGATTCGTCTACCTTGTGTGTAACATTATTGCCAGTTACAAGGGAGGGACTCTGTAAACTCATAATTCTGAAGCTTTGTTAATAAGCACAGAGCAACAGGTGAGTGACCCATCTACTTTCTCCAGTTCTGTGTTGGCTATTGGGATCAGCATGTGGTCCTTCAGCTTTTCAAACACCTGTTCAGGAAAGAAAACATAAGGGAAAATCATTACACTTTACACCTCCATTTTCTCTTTTCTCTGAGTATTTACAGAAGGAACAGACATGGATCTGTCAGCGGGTGCCAAGCCATCCCATCACTCTCAACCAACACAAACACTCACAGTGCACGCGGCTGCCTGGCCATGGGACTCACACACATCCAAGGGCAGCAGGGGAGCTGCAGGAGGCCTCGCTGGCCCCCGGGGTGTCTCTCACCTTGGCACTCTCTGGGTACTCCTCGGGGGCTCGGTGCAGCAGCACGTGCCCTTTGCTGGGGATGTTCAGGTAGATGCAGTTTGCCGCGGCATCGTCAGGCACTGTCAGCTTGTCGTAGCGGTGGTCACTCATCTGTTGCATGGTCTGCCAGGAGATGGAAAATGCAGCTGTTTATATCAAACACCTTAGCAGTCCCAAAGTAATGGGAGAAGAGAATCTTCAGAAATAGCTAATTGTGATTGCCAAGGCAGTCAAGGGCCATTTTGCTATGCAGCAAGTACAAATATCTCCTTTTATCTCTGCCTTTATGGAAGAATCTACTAAACCTAACTGAAAGGAGCAGTAGAAAACCTTTGTGCAATGGTCCTTGCAAGCAGCAGGATTAAGCAGGGCACTTGGTAAGCATCTTCTGTGGGGTCTTTTCCTCAAGGATTGCACACTGAGTATGCAAAACTGCTCCTGACACTGATTGAGACTACAGATGCTCAGCACCTTCAAAAAAAGGCAACCATTGTTCAATATTTATATAATGAGTATGAATTAAACCAAACAGGACAGGAATGTTTCCCAGCTTGGATATCAGCCCAATCTTAATTCTTTTCAAGGACCTCCCTTCTGCTTTGCAAGCAGTTACTCTTTCACTAAGCACCTGTGCTGGGGAGTGAGCGGGCACGTCTGCTCTAATCCTCGTTCCCAAGGGGACAACACAATACCCGCCTTGCAACAGAAGAGCTGCTGGGTTTCAGAGGTTTGGGTTATAAATATAAGGCTCAAACACAAATGTAGACCCTGGCTGGCTGGAATTTCAGAGACAGAGACTGTCAGGACACGACAAGCATGCAATCCCATGTTTTGGATCAGATCTGTTTTAGTAAGGATGGGAAAAGCCTGAAGACAAGATGCCTGACTCCCAGTTGTAGCATTCCAGCTTTACATCAGCTTCAGCCTCACAGAGACCAAGAATAACACAGAACTGAACAAGGCTCAAAGTCCTAAACTTTGGTCCTACTGAAAGCCCAAGCAAATGCAAGTGTTTCCACTTCTCCCCCAGCCCACCTGTGTTCCCCCATACACACTGCAAAGATGTAAACAGAAAGAAAAGCTTTTTTTTTTAGCTTAAAATATTCACACTCATTATCTTTAGAAAAATCTGGTCTTTTGTTAACAAGATTTTTCAGCTAAACTTCCTTCTCAGGGAGAACCCAGAGACTTACATCACATGGCAGAAAGACATCAATTTTAGGCACAGTTCAGTTTGTCATTAAGTTGCTTCCAAGGTCATTCATCTGTACTACTTCTCATTCATTAAAGAAATACTACATGTAGCTGATTTATAACAGGGTCTACAATATACTGGGAAGCAACAAAGAACTCACACCTATGGTAAGTAATTCCCTTATAGGTCCACATTTTTCATGTCCTAGCCTGAGTCACCCACATCCCCTGGAGAACATGAAACTCACAACAAAGAATGCCATGCATTCTTGAGGAAGTGTTATCAGATTGTCATTTCTTGTTCCTTCTCATGTTATGAAACTCTTCCAAGTTCCCAAGGACACATCTACCTCCTTAAAAGGTTAATGCGTTGTTCTGGACAAAAATTCTTGCACCTTTACTTCTCTAGATGTAATTTTGTATTTTTGTATGCTTAGCATGGTTGATTTTCTTTTTCATAATTTTTTTTCTGTTATGTTGCCAAGATGCCTTTTATTCTGCTTTCCTTGATGTTGCAGACATCCTGCAACACCTAGTGTGGCTCTTCTACCTGGTAGCCAGAGTCAGTCTTCTTCCTGTAGCTTCCCTTTTCCTTCCTATACAATGTTTTTAAGTCTTGACTAAGGAAACATTTATTAAATCTGTACTAAAATACATGTATCAGTAGAAGAAAAGCCACTATGGATTTCTCTAAGCTCCTGAACAGTTGTTCTTTCTCTACTCCTTGTTGGAAACAGAATTCTAATATTGTAGGTTTTCTGGAGGAATGTCAGAAATATATTGTGAATCACTGTGAAACACTTCCATATGAACTTATGAAAGAATTCTTAAGCAGAAGGGTAAAGACAAGTCTCCCATTCATTTGCTTCTGCAAAATGCTGAAGTGGGAACTACAGCAGCAAGCAGAAATAAAAGACAAGTGGCAGGGCTCTAGTGCCTCAAGGAGTGGCTTTGGGGAGCCTGGGAGATGATGCCAAGGGCACATTAAGAGTATTGTCTTCAATATTAAAAAGCACACAAACAGTGGCTGAATTAGTTCAGAAACAAATGAGAAAACCTGAGTGAGAAAGTGAGACAAAACAGCACAGGAGTTTGAGGACACAGCTGTGATAGTGGGACTGGGATCTCAGCTAGCCAGAACAACACCACAAGAAAGCTTTTATTGCTAACTGGAGGTCTGACAACACAAGATTACTCTCTTCCTCAGCTCTTAAGATAAAAAGGAAATCATATTTGTAAGCTTTCATCACTGTTGTAACTATGCCTGACTGTTGCAGTAAAATTTCAGAAACCACTTACTTGAGAGAGTGCCCAGGCAGTAACACCCCAAGCCTGCCCCACAGGGAGGCTCTGGATGCAGCAGAAATGCACCAATATGACACTATCAGGGTACTTTACAGAACCATGTGGTTTTCTGTATTTCTATTATGTCAAGTCATTAAGTACATGTGCCTGGCCAGATAGACTCCAGGGCAGAGAAAAGGAGATAAAAGCAAGGTCCTTTGATTGTATTTTCTATCAGATACATCCCAAAATATGATGCATTTATAGAGGGCTGACTTTCTGTCCATAAATGCTGTACAACCAGCCACGTTAAGAGCCAGGCATTTCCCATGTGCCTAGTTTTTCTGGGAATTTTCTTCAGTTTAAAGAGGGTAATTTTGACTGCACATTCTCTCAGCCCTTAGTCATGCTTTCCTTACGTTGAAGTCATTCACATAGCCTAAAATGCCTTTTCTATAGTTTTTTTACAGTGTGTCCTCAGACAACTGAGGTAATGGATAAGCTAAATATTCCTAACTAGGAAGCAGCATTATGCATGAAGGAAAAATGTGTATGAGTTTCAGGTCTATTATCTCTGACAGAACTAAGATGACTGCATGCACTTTTAAAAGAGGCCAAGCTTAGCTACAAATTTTTCCCCCTCCATGAGGAAGGCCCCAGTCTGAGCCGTGCTGCTTACTCACTCTGGGATCTACTCACATGCAGATTGCTGCAGGACAGAGAGCAACCAAACCCACCTGTAATGCACATTTTTATCTCCAACTCCCCACAAAGAAAACCAAATATGAACTGAATGTTCCTCTTGATAACAGGGCATTAAGCACCATACTTAAAAATGCCTGTGTGATGCTGACAGAGAAGCCCAGGGTTTGATGTTTGCATTGATTAGCCACTGTTTGCCTGACTGCCAACATTAAAAAGAAAAATCAATTCTAAGCTCAAGTTGAGTGTATGTAACCCTACACCCATGGGATCATTCCCTCACCAGCTTTCAGATATGCTTTCTTAAATCCTTCAAGTCAAAGTATTCTTAAAAGAAAACTAGTCATGTTAAAATATTCAAGATATTTTTTCTATCCCACCTCTTTTCTTTCTTCCCAAGCCCATTAAACTTTGGCCTGCTTGACACTGCTGCTTAAGCAACCTTTGGCCTGGGATCCAAGAGAATGAAAGGTGTGAGAAAAAATTAAACTACATCAAGGTTTTGCCCTCGTGGTGGAGGGCAACTAAAACTGCAATAGGCAGTCATATGCCCCCAGGCTGGATAGGAGTTTGGAAGGTCAACATGTCTCTTTTCTGCTTGGAGGAAAGACCACTTGTCTGGAACGAAGTCAGGCTATGCCATTATGCAGCAAAGGCAAAAGATGAGGACAGGCACCTGGCCAGTCCACTGCCATCTGGAGGGATAGCTGAGAAAGGTAAATTAGTGCTTGCCATGTGGAAAACACTGCTGAGTGCCAAATCTGCTTTTTTAAAATTCTTGCAGCACCCAGAAGAGCTTCTTTTTTAGTGCTGCATGGTAGGGTGTCTCCAGTCTCAGGTGAGAGGTAATGGTACCCACTTCTGCATGCTAAGACAGGGAGAGGAGGTGACCAAGATTTGGTGTATGGTTTCCCAGAGCCTCAACTCATCAGCTGTCATATAGAGTGATACCAGTTCAGCACTGTTCTAGGCCCAGGAGCCTGCCCAGTTTGCTTTTGAGCCTGTAGCAAGGCAGCTACAGAGTTCAGACAAGTACTGTGCAAGGAAACGTTTATTTTCCTTTTTTTTTTTTTTAATTTTTTTTTATTTTCCCCTTTAGAGCTTACCTTTACATACTTTTGGAGCTCCCCTGATTCTTGCACTGGAAGACACAGTGAACAGTTGATCCCTGGTCACCTTTCCCACATAATTTCTGACTTTTTAGGCATCTATGATCCTATCTTAGTTGTCTTTTCTCCAAGTTATAGTCACAGCTTGCTTAGTTTGTCTCCTTCGGCAAGCTGTCCAGGCATCTCTCAGCCCTTATGAAACTTCTTTGAATCTTTCCAGTTATACTTCACCTTTTTTGAAATGAAGGGTCTGTGCATGCAAAGTGCACACAACAGACAACATGCAGATGCACCACAGCTTTTCAGTGGCAAAATTATGTTCTCTGTTTGGTTTTCAGCTAAACTAGAAATTTCAACAAGCTCAGGATCTCATTTCTGCAGTAATGATCAGTCAGAGCACATTATTTCATATGTGATGTTCAGAATAACATCAGAGTAACATCCAGAGTTGTCATTCTGTCTGTCCTGGCTGCACATCACTTTACACTGAAACCAAAATTCATTCACTGATTTATTGCCCTGACTGTCCTTTAAGTTCCTTCCTCATTTCTTCATATTTAGAGAAACAATTGGCACTGGAGAGAGAAAGCAGCAGCCTTTGGGTTCAACGCAAGAAAGTGCAGGACAGAGTGGAACTGATGAGCTGTGCCACAATGCCATTTGCCTCGTACAGGGACTCAGCAGCTTCTCAGAGTTTCCTTGAAAGAAAGCAGTGACCATGAAACACTTGACTAGGCTGGCTAGAGGGGACAGAAGAGCAGAGCTGGAAAAGCCAGTGACCTTGCTGGAATGTCAAGATCTATCAGGAGTGTCCCTCCTGACATGCAGACAGGCAGAAGAGACAACAGCGTGGGAGGCTCAGTAGGAAGGGGCCATCACAGCCATTGTGAGCACCATAAATCAAAGGAGAATGATCTAAGCCTTCTTGTCAGGCACTGAGAAGTCTGATAGAGATACAGGATAGGACAGTACAGACCTACAGACTCACACTACACTACAGATCTCTTTGAAGTGCCCTGGTCTGCCACGGTCAGCATGCCAAATTTCTCAGTCCATACACAGCCAGGGTGTTGCTTTAATTTCCGCCTACCACCCACGGCCTCAGCAGCTGGGCTCTGGGCTTTGCTTCCCTGCTGCACCCTCTCAGTCATGTTTTCCAGAAGGAGAGCTCCTTTAAACAAACTCTCCCACCCTGCTCCTCGGCTTTTCCTGGCGCAGGACGCCTTTTGCATCATCACAGCTGTGATGGGCACCGAGTGTCATTCATGTGCACACCTGCACTGCTCTGCCCCTCTGAGCCACCACCCCTCATGGCCACACAGTCACCTGCCTGCCAGCCCTGCCCAGGACCACTGTACAGGGAAACCATGACCTGAGAAGGAGAAAAGGAAGTGGATTACGTGGGCTGTTGTTTTCAGCTGAGACGGCAAAAGCACGAACATCCTGTTGCTCGGAACAGGAACCCAGGGAGAGAACAGTCAAAGGGAAAAAAAAAGAAGCAAAGGAATAGAAACATGAGTCCCCATTTACGCAAAGCAAATGACATCTTCTCAGTCAGCCTCTGACCCAGCTCCTGTGGCTGACAGCCTTACTGGTGAGGAAAAAACATGTATTGAAAGGAACACTTTCCTCACCTTTTAAAAACAAACAAACAAACCAACGAACCAACCTGATTAATACAATAATCTCTAGTCTAAAAATATATACTTTTGAGTCTTTATCTTCCAAAGATTCTTCTGCACATACACAAACTGAACAGCACTAATACCCAGATAAGTGCAGTGTCTATTATATCATCTAAAATTAATTCAAAGTAAAACACAACTAGTTGACTTTTTAAGGTAGGAGGTCATCTGGCACTCTGTGAAGACCTACGTGCTCTGAGATGATGTGTACTCCTAACTCATAAAGTAATGAAGAAACAGAAGGAGATGAAGAAAAGTACATAGAATTTTTAAGTTAATTTATTGTTTGATCATAAATTGATTCATTTTCCTATCTACAAGGCTGAGAGAAGCAAAGTCTCACTTTTTATTGTTTACCTTTAAGGGGAAAGTTCTCAGCAGTTCTTTGTATTTCACTAACCCTTCTTTGTTGCTGCATTACAAAGAAGTCAGCATTCATCTGCACTTTCTGCTAATTCCCTACCTGATGTCATCTTCTTTGGGTTATTAATATTAGTAATGATTTCCACAGCAACCCATTGTGATAGCATAAATAGAGGATTATGACTTCATGTGGGGAATAAGCAGAGGCACAAATGATGAATTTTTAAGGAAGAAGAGATAATGTTTTCATGCACACTTGTGCATTACTAGAAAAGACAGTTGCTATACAGACAATAGGAAAAGCAGATTTAGCCAAGCCTTTTCCTGCTGCCTGGCAGTACAAGCTGTTTTCTAAGAACCCCAGAGAGATGAAGTTTTCCCTTAGGTGTCTGGAGGCACTTCTGTGGCAGAGCTGGGAACCCCTCTGCTTTATCCAGGCACTATAACCCTCCTCCCATGCAGGGAAACAGTACTCAGCTCTTCAAAAGCTGGCACATTGCAGAGACTTCAGTTACACAAGATGGAGTAAGAACAAAAGGCATTTAATCAAAGGAATGGGGGCAACTGCCAATGCAAGAACAACTCCTTGTGCTCAAGTCTTTAAAAGCTCTGCTCTGATCATAGCTTGGATACAGACCAAGGGCATAGTTACCCAAAAGAGGCTCCTTTCTATATTATCCCTAAGATGTGGTTTTGATAAGCCTCCCTTGACCACTGTCAAAACAGCTGCATTAGCAATAGTGTCCTCCAGGGAATAATTTAGAAGATGAATGAGCAGCTCCACTCCCAAGAGAAGATATTGAATGAGAAAGACAAGAAAAAGGCAGGACAATCATGTCCAAGCTTTTATTGAAAGCAGGAGGAAAAAAGAAAGGTGTATTGCTAAAGTCATGGCATTGCACTACTGTAGATATTCCAACAGAATCCTGACCATAAAGAAATCCCACTGAGTAATGAGGCTGGACCCCAAGATACCAAGGACCAGCACCAAAGTGCAGATGTCACCACTGCTCTGGGCCCTGCTGGGACAAGTCTGTGAGGGGACACAAGGAGTTACACTACCAGCTGCATCACCTGCTCTGCCTTGCCCCGTGACTGGCCATGCTGCTCAGTCCTGACATCTGCCATGGCCCCACTGCCTCTGCAATTAGCATACACTCCTCTCAAATGACCAGCTGAAATCCCAGATGTTTCACATGACCCTCCATTATTACAGATCTCAGAGGAAACACACCAAACCCAGCTGACTGCAGGACTGAGCTCAGGCCATATGGTGGGATGAGTGTCCTCCCTTCCAAGATCCATCAGCAATCCCCATGCACCCTGCATTCCCCACATCAGTGGATTCACATCAAGGCTTTCTCTACCAGTCCTGTGAGGAGACCCCAGGGCTGGTCCCTTTGGTCAATGCCTGGTATCAGAGCCTACCCAAAGGACAGACTCATTTCTCAACAGGCAAGAGAACAACTTCATTACTAGGAACTTGCTACAGAAACAATCCATACTGCTTGCAAGGGAATAGCTGAGCTTGTCAAAGCCAGGAACAACATGCAACCCTCAGATCCTTTGGGATTACTACTGAGTTATCCAAAGGGTGACAGAGATGGTCTGATCAAGGACTGTGTCCACAATCATCTGCTGCTGTCCAAGTCTTCACTCATCCCAAAGTGGAGGGAAATTGTGCTCTGTGTCAACCTATACAAACAGCCACAAATGTGGCTGGATTTAGTATAGAGCAAGAGAATACAAAAAGGAGTGTGCAACAGATGCTGTGTCACAGCTCTCATCATCACCTTGCCTAGCTTTTCCCTTTGCTGCTGGAACTGGATTATATCCTGGGCCAGTTCCTGCTCTTCTTCTGTCCCAGCAAGACCTCAGGGCTGTGTCCCTTGTTGGGGAAAAAGTGGTGCAGAGTGTTCACCTGCAGCACTGCCACATCAACTCCCTACACTGGGACTGGCACTGTCACAGCCCAAATCTGTCCTCATTCATGTTCACAGTAAAGGTCAGCAACTCTGACAGTGCGTGATCAGAGCCCAAAGGTGACATGTTTACAGGAAATCCTGGCCTCACCAAGGGAACTGAAACATAATCCCAGGCTTCATAGTCTCAACAGCCATGGCTAATGTTCAAATGTGGAATTACATGTATGGAATTATAAACAGGTTTAACTACAAGAAGGAATTAAATGCATGCTGAAAACAGCAGAGGGAAGTTAAAGTTTCAGATGTGAGAGTCACCAGAGGCCCCAGTACTTTCTGCACTTAATCTGTCTCTTTCTTTCACCGAGTTTCCTCAAGTGCCACTTTTCAGCTGCAGTCCAAATAAATACACTACACTTGCCAAAACCTGAAGAGGATTTAATGGTTAAAAGTCATTTCTGATTTATTATCTGCTTCTAGCATGTGGTCTATTATCCTAAACTCTGTGGATTCATTTCCCAGCTCACTTGCAGTGCTTTACATTACACATACTGCACTGAAGTCACTATCAACTGCAGTTGGCCACATGTGAACACCAGATGCAATTTCTTTTTCTATTTTTGAAGTATTGTAAAGATACATAAGTTGTGCCAGTAAGAACAATCAAGAAAATCCCTATTTCAAACAAGATTAAGCAGATAAATTCTGTTTTAAATGTAAAATGTTAGCATAGCCTGATGTACCAGTTCACTTGTAGCAGTTGCCTAACATGACATATGAAAACAACTCAATTACCAGAGATGGTTAAAGACAACTCAATCATCTGGCTTGTATGATTGCATTTCCAGTCATGAAAAATGGCAACATGAAGGAGGGGTTTAAAATAACAAGCTATTACAATAAAGGAGTGGCATGCTGGGCTGTGCCAGGCAACAGACTTGACAGAAGCTCAGGGGACTCTACTGCCACAGACTCTGCTGGGTAACAGGAGAACAGCTGACAGCACTGCTACAGCTCAGCTGATCTGCTGAAATCCAAGGAGTGGCTTTTAATTCCAAGTATCAGTGCCTCCAAGATCCTCTTGCACTTGCATTTCCCACAAGACTGCAAGAAGCTGATTGTCAACTGAATTTTTTTTTGCTTTGGTGGCAACTAAACAAATACAAATACATTGTCAGAAAGCAAGAATTCAAATGTTAGGGGATGCTGGTGATCAGCAGCATTGTAAATGCCATAGTTTCCAAGATAGACAATTTATTCCTTTGTTTGCCAATAATTTCTCTGAAGAGATTTAGACTCCTGGAGAAACAGCCAGACCCAACTCACTGGAACATGTTCTGGGCAACTCCATATGTTGCTGTGATGTGGCTGCTTGATGTAACCTGTCAGCTCTCTAGGAGCATGAGAAGAGCACGTGCTATGGGACAAAACCCTGCTCCAGCCTACACTCCCTAACCTCAGCTGGCAGGGTGTGAGCAAACATTACCCTCAGACACATGCAAATGTCCTGCTAAATGTCCAGGGCAGAGTAACACACTGAAAACTGACAGAGTTGATTTCTTTTTAAAAATATATCCGCCAACAATCAGAGACTGCTAGATTATCTTGTTAATTATCATGTTCTTTTAAAAATGTATCTACTTATTATGTTACCTTGATTAATGCTGGTGTTTACTTGATGGTTAGTTACCAGCAATATTTGATCAAGTTAGACAAAAAATGTTTCTAGTTACAATAGCTAAATTGATGCACTGCAACATTAGGCAAGCTGTGCAGAAGGGTTTAATCAAACTGATAAGAGTCCTCAGATCAGCCCAGGCTCAAATTCAAATTGCAGCACTGAGCAACCAGTATTGTAGCTGAATTTTGCTCATGTTTATAAACACTCTATACTAGTGTAGGGCCTCTCCCTCCTCCTTCATGACAGAACTTTTACTTCCTCTCTGTGAATTCTAAAGTCAAGTTTCCTCATAGCAACATCTGAAGTAAATATCTCCACTGGTCTGACTATATCTCCTTCCTCCCTTTTAACACCAAATTATCAGATTTTTAGTCTACAAAGCTGTAAATAATAACCTGTATATTCTGTTTATTTCCTTAACATAACTCAAGTTAAATCAACATCACCACTCTCTTGCCTGATACAGACATTCTCTATGGTTTGCATACACAGGAGACCCTAACACATGGTCGTTGTTTCCTCTTTCACTTATCTATATGTATTTTAAAATTCCAGCATCCTTAAGCAGACATTTTAAAAAGACCAGAAAGAGATACGCTGTTTAGAATATTTTCTGAGGTGCTTTACCTTGAGGGCTTTCTGTGCAGCTTCACTTGATCCAATAGCAATCAAGTTTGGTCCAGCCATGCTGCAAAAGCTCTTCAGATGCAAAGAATCATGAACAGGGACTGTGGAGACAGCATAATCCTGTATGGGAGTTAAGAATGGTGCTATAAATATTTTTAAAGTGTCCTAGTTCCATAATTATATGGAGACATTCCATAATTAATTTTACTCTCTGCAATTATCAACTCCAGGGCACAGTGTCAACTGTTTAAGAATGACACTCTCCTCTGAACCAGCTTGTCCTGTCTGGAGAGTGGCATAAAAACCAGAACATGGTTCAAATACTACTATTGTTGCAACCATAAAAAAAACCTGTTAAAATGCTTAATTGAAAAGTAGGTACATAAACACTCTCCAGGGACCAGCAATAAGAACACAGGGCTGATACATTAGAACATGAAGAACGTAAGTGTTTATGTGCTCTGAAAAATAACAGCCTCCCACTATGCAACTGATTTTTATGCAGCAATCTCACATTTCAGATCCAACTTCAGCATCTATCACTTTACAGGATGCTCAAACCTTTTCAGCAACTTGTACCTTTGGGGTTTTTTAAATTAGGTCTTAAATAAGGTACATGACTATGACAAATATCTTAGCCAGTACAATTGTTCAATTAGCTCAGTGAACGACAGCTCGTATTTCCTGTGGCATGAAGGAATCTACAAACCTTAAATGTGTCAGCCAGAATTTCTGCACCACGTTGATTTGTCCGCCTGGAAAGACCTACGAAAAATTCTCTGCCTGGAATGAAAAAGCAGACTAGCTTTAGAGACATTCTGAAACAATCTTTCATGGATTTTCATGTTCTATATTTCTTTTCTCAAGCTGAGAAGTTAAAGTGAAAATTCAGCATAAAAGAATGCAACCTGCAATTGTGAGCTGATAATCTAAAGCAATTAATCTTTTTCCAGAAGACACATTTAACCAGAAGCATAAATAGCTTCCTCTTCTAAATCTCAGCAGTGGTCATTGGGTCAGGAAAGACAACAGCTGGGCTGGATTAGTAAACCACTGATTGACCATTTCCCTCTCCTTTTGAGATTTCCTCTGGTCTCAAGGCAGATCTGCAGTCATCAGCATCCTCCAGCACCAGAGAAAATCAGTGCTGGATCTGCACTGCCTTAGAAAGGCCTCCCTTCCTGGTCTGCCTCTATAGGAGACCCTTCTTTCCCTGTGGTGCACTAAGGCAAGCAGCCAGTCTACTGTGATGCTGATCAAAACAAACAGGCTTATTCAGCACAGGCAGGGAGCAGCCCTGTGTGCAGCTGATGTGAGAAAATGCCTAACGGGTTTAATGACATAAAAAACATAGGCAGTATCTTCATCTTTGAAATCAACCATGCATGTAAGGTGTCTGCCTCATGACATCTGACAGGGAGCTCCACAACATCCTTGATAAATTAAAAATGCATTTTTTGCATTTAATTCATTGAACTAGCAACAATTGTCTGCATCAAGCTTTTACAAGCCCTGAAAATGAGTCTGGTGAACGTTAGCTACTTGTAATAAGAAATATGAAACAACCCCAGACAGCTGATTACTGAAAACATTTTTCTTATTGGCACTTTACAAGCTAAAATAGAATCTGTATGCACAGTGCTGTTCTTTGCAGTGTGTGTACTGCTACTCCATCTATTCAGGTATTAGTCAGGACATTGAGGATTGCACTGAGAACTCATCTCTCAGCTACCTTTGTGACATTTAGTAAACAACCGATTCAGCAAATCACAGGAATGACATTTTATTATGCTGGTATCAGATAACATGCAGTCTTTAAGGCAGTCAGAACATGTAAACAGCAAATTCACTACCATTATACCTGTAAATAAGACGTCTCCACCATCCAAGGTTGCATTTTCATCCACCATCTCAACAATATTAAGGTTGAGGCTTTCTAGTACTCTCTTCATGGCTTCAACCTGTTTGAAAGAAAGTTATTAAGGACATATTGTACTGTTGAAAAAAAGTTTTAAAAACCTGCCAGAAATACATATAATTAATAAGAATTAAAGCCTTTTAATGCACCTTTAGCAAGATGAATGGCGGGGTCCCTTGTGGCCCTGCCCATCACAATTCCCCACATGTCTTCAGAGACCTCTGTGGCCTGGAGGGGATGGGTTGGGAAGTGGAAGAAATTAGGCTCTTGTCTGCACAGGAGCCATGCAGCATTCAGGAGGGACAGACAAGGGGTCCAAAGCACACGTTAAGTCCAATCCCCCTGCACAGGAATATCCTCTTCCAAATCTTGTCCCTCGGATTTGGGCCAGAAAAAGCACCAGCAGAGGAGTGATGTTCATTCCTTCCACTCTGCTCAGACAGAAGAGGTGGTTCTGCCAGACACGAAGATGGCAGCTCTACCACAAACCCATCTTCAGTGAGCAGGAAAAAAAAAAATCCCCTAGTCAGTAAACGTTCAGATTCCTTATGGCTTTGCAATTTTACTAGGCACTAGTTCTCCTTGCATGTTTGAGCTACCTTGCTTCAGAATTACAGGACATTTCATGCCTATACATTTTAGGGCTTAGTGCTTGCTGTGGAGAGCTGCACACACAGCTGGAAGTCAGAACCTGTTTCCTGCTGAAAGAAGCTTGTATTAGAAGCAGGGAATGCAGCTTCAGTAGGTTCCTTCTTTCCCAGTAAGGGCTGCTGAGGATGCCTAAAGCAGAATCTGTTCCTATAGAGGCTCATACCACTGGCCATCCAGAACAGGGGCCAACATCCACTATGTTCAAACAACATCACTGTGGTGCCTTGAAAGCCAAAAGAAGGACCCACATACAACCAACCACTGACCAAAAGCATAAACCTATAACTTGTGGAATGTCAATAAAAATAAGAGTTCATGCAGAGAAACCTGTGAACTTGATCCCACACAGCAGCATCTTCATGTTCAGTGAAATTTCCTCACCATGGTTAACCAGAGGTGCCCAGAACGCATTAATAAACATGGGAAACACAGTGAACTCCTTTTATATTCTTGCATGTCCCACAGGTCATTCATCTATTTAAAGTGCTAAATTAAGCATTTCTAGAAAAAAACACAGGAAGCTAAAACAGGTGACACCATACTAGTCTTAAAGCACTATACAACAGAAGCAATTCCAGCAGCCCTAGTCCTAGGCTCTGCCAAACTACACCTGCCACAGCAGAGGAAGGACAGATGATGGTGACAGGTCCTTCATGCTCGCTGCGGCAGCTTCAGTGCAAGAGCAGCACACAGTTTGTCTGACACACTTTCCTAAAAGCAGTGCTGGCTTTAGGGAATAAGGAGGGAGACAGACACGATCCACCTAAGCTACCTTTTCCATGACTCAGCAATGTGGCAGTGATTGTGAGTGATCCCATTAAACCTGAAGCCCAGGCTCAAAAGGCAAGGGCAGGTCCCCATGGGCTGTCAGGACAAGTGATGTAGGTCTGAGTGGGATACACTGGGGGCAGCACCTTATCCAAGCCTGATCTGCTCTCTAGAGGTTTCTCTTCTTCTCTAGTATCTTCTCACTCTCCAGTCACTTCAGAGAAAAAAACCTGGACAAGCACTGTCTTAAAGTAGGTGCCTCAGTTTAGACTTGTGAAGGATGGAGACAGATCTTTGTGCCGCCTGCAGAACTCTGATGGGTTATACTGCAACTCAGAACTGTATTCATGGGGTTTCTGATAGCAAGGGATTCATACTCCCCACACAAAAGACCATCTAAGGTCTTGGCATGCAGCCTGGAATGAGCCTACAGCATGCCTTTTCCAATTAAAACTTTTTTTTTGTTCCTCTGTCTTTCACCTGATGCTAAAATGACTTCAGGTAGAACCTGGCACTCAAGAGTCTCCAGACTTAGTAGAAAGCCTTCATCTTTCTTAGTCTTGTTGCTTTACCTCCAGCATTCTTTAAAATTAGGTTTATAATGAGGATTGGACCCATGTGGTGTTTTAAAAATAAATGGGGAACAGCTGAGGTAATATTGGAAAAGTGCCGTTGTACAAACATGACAATATTTCATAACATCCGTATGCTGATAGCAGAATGATTTCTTTTGTCTGTGAAGCCCAGTGGGTTTTACTGCACAGGTGCTACATGCATAAGAATCAACAGACTCCACAGAAGAAAACAATTGTTTAATATGGAGTAATGGAGATGCAGCATGATAAAAGCAAGGTTCCATTCCAAGAACACACAGATTCACTCTTCTGTGCTGACACGAGGCACACAGGAAAACTCCCAACTGGGGCACCATTCACAGGCAGTCAGAATAAATAAATAAAACCATCAGATGGGATTATTTAAGGCAGAAGACCAAATGACAAGATAAAACAGGTTCACCCAGCCTGTTGCGTGGTCACCTATCTCCAGTTAATCTACAACCTGCAACAGCTCCCAAAGCCAGAATGCCAAGAAGGGAAAGCCCTTTCAGGAGATGTGCTGTCAAGCAGGTGCTCCCAACAGAAGCTGTCAGGGCTTGGAGAGGAAATCAAGCCAGTGGCTGCCCCTGCCATGCAGCTGCTCCCCACACCACTCCTGCCCTCCTCCCTGACAATGTCTCCAGAAGTAGAAGCATCAGCAGAGCTGTGCATGTCACTGTGGCACCATACCTACTTTCTATGGGGAGACACAAAAGCTTCTCTGGACCACAGAATGACACCCGAGAGAGCAAAGAGATGTAAAACCTGGGCAGCCTGCAGACACTATGTGAAGGTCCTCATGTAGTGAAGGCTCAAGCCTCAAGGCTTCCTGAAGACCTGATGGGATCAGGAATGTGCAACAATTGTGACGAGAGTTGGGACCAGGGATGGGCAGCAGTTGCTGTGATGAGAGAAACACACACCAGTCACCAATGTGGGTATGAGTTCCTTTAGCAGGTGGCAAACCTGCTTTCACCTGAGCTTTGCAAACCATGCTGGATGCTGAGAAGAGAGACCACTGCAGTGAGCAAGGGCAGCACAGAGCTCCCCAGGGAGGGGCAGGCAGGGAGGCAGCAGCACTTCACATCCCTGGCCCAGAAGGCCAACTAATAACACTTGCACTAGAGTACCAATTAACTAAAGTGCCTAGCTAATGAGGCTAGTGGAATGTAAATGCTGACTTTGGATTTGTGATTTGAGTCATATGGATGTTTTAATCACCAACTGCTGATTACCATTTAAGTACCAAGCTACATCAGAGATGTCTTGAATTGTTTCTTTACTTAATTTACAGGGGTTGATGCAGCTGTAGCACAGACATTAAGGAAAGTTATGAGAACTAAAAGTTGTCCAAAGTCACAGAAAACTAGTTAATTTGCTTCACGGTGTTCAAGGCTTTAAAGGTATTTGTAGCATCCTCACGTTGTTTTCCTCCAACAGTTGGGCTCATTTTAGCTTATAAAACCAAATTTAAATAAACAAAATGACTGCCATATAAGTAGCTGGATCACTTTTCCATGATGGGTGTTAATGGATTCAAACTATGTAACACTGTTTTGTAAGGACTTTAAGCAACCAGCAGAAATTCTTAAGAGTTTTAATTGGGAAGTGCTGTTCACGTGTCTGCTGATGCATGCATGCTAGGAATATCTTTCAATATTCCTTGCTTGTGTAAAACAGAAGTCTCAAGTTACTCTTCTTTTTCCTACAGGCAACACCAGAAACTTCAATCAGTTCAAGCAGAAATGAAAAAAGCACAAGCTGAGATGAAGAAGACTGGAGGGAAAACTTGACATTATTAAAAAGGCAACTGAAAAAAAAAATAAAGAAGCACATTTGTAAATAAAGGATTCCAGAAAAAAAAAAAAAACTAGGACTGAATAGCCCATCTGCTGAATTTCCTGTAGAGGGGACAGCACAGACTTGCATGATCCCCACCCCACCACCTCTAAAGCCATCCTGCAGCAGTCCTGAGCTGGATCTCCAACACAGCATGTCCATGGGACGTGTTTGACACAGTTCCACCTTGGAAACAGCAGATGCAGCATTCAGAGTCGAGTTAGCATGGGGTGAAGTCCACACAAGTAGCTTGAATCTGTATCTCATCACTGCAAAAGGGAATCTAAAGCTTGGCTCCATCCTTAAACCTTCTCACATCATGAACAATTGTGCTACTTTCTACCAGAGCTCCTACAGAGAAGGAGCAAGATACAATCTCGAGCTAAGGACGGACAGGTGATTGTTATCCTCAAGTAAGATGTTTAAAAAAAGCATGTAAGAAAGGGGGTTGATTTTATAAAGCCCTGTATTCTGCTCACACTTTACTCTCTCCATAACTGATAGCCATTTTCTGAAGTGTGGTGTCTTAACACATATTGGTGACATTTTCACTCATTATGAATGAAAGAATTCACAGAGCTAGCTTTGATGTATAAACAGAAAACCACCTCTTGCTTTTTTTCCAGGAAAGAACAAAAAAACAGTGGATAGAAAAGTCCTCTGTAAAACTGCAGTTACCCAGGAGACACCAGTAAAATACACAAAATGTTTGGACACTACCTGATTACAAGCATTGTCACTATGAAGAAGACTTACACTGCTTGCTTTTTTCATAAGCAGCCAAGAGGAAAAGTCACCTTCCCTCATTTTATCTCCTTTATTTGAAAACTAAAATCCCAGGTAGTCAGAATTGTTGCACACAAAGAGAGTACTCATCTGTACCCTTTCAGATTTCTGTATCTTATTATCTCAGGTCAGCTTAAGGTTTGTAACGTGATATTGGGTTTCATTGTACATGTATCCATTAGTACATGGGTTGAGTGTTAAAGCTTGTATGCTTTGTGCAGAGATATTTTTCTAATAAGCACATTCCTGGTGTGAGACGGGATGTGTCTAATCCATAGCAAAGCTGACTGAGAGACAATGGGCTCCAGCCAGCTCAGCTCTGTTTCAAGGAAGGAGGACAATAACTGCGTTTGACATTTATAAAAATCTAATTTCCTTGTACTTTAAAAATGGAGCTCATTACCCCTCGGACTGATGCCTTCCACCAATTACTGTAACTGATGTGTGGGGATTTTTTCCTTCTCTATATTAGTACTTGATGCACTCTAAACATAGGCTGCTTCCTAAATTATTTACTGGTCTCCTGTGCACTAACCATATTATGGGATTTATGTTATTGACAGTAAGAAGGAAATTATCTTTTTAAAAGACAGTGGAAACAGGGAAATGATTTCGCAAGCCACCATCTCACACCTGCCAAGAGCAGTGCAGATTTTCCCCTGGGTGGTGGGGCCATGGGTGAGGCGCCACTCAGGCTCCCAAAATGCCCCATGGGCAGGGGCACAGCTGGGGCTTGGCAGAAGCTGTGGATGGTATCAAATCAGGCATCTTCTAATGACTGCAACGACCAATCTGCCTTTGTCTCCAAGCTCGTGGTGAAAGGGGGAAGGTGCCTCCAGCCCTTTCTTAAAGGAAAGGATGCAGAGATCCAGAGGGCAGAAGACCATCCCATGACCCAGAGATGAAATGAGGTTTCTAAGCCAGCAGAGCTCAGCTCCATGTGCTCACAGCTCAGCTCTCCAGGGACCAACCGCAGCTCTAACAAAAAGGGCTCTCAGTCCAAGACACACTACTGCACTGTCTCCTGAAAGTTTACATCCACCACCCATTTCTCCAGCTTGTTAAATCACAAATACTGCATTTCAGACTTTACTTCATTGTGTTTTAAATAGGCATTCATAGCTGTGCAAAGCAAATGTCAGACCTAACATATGCAAAAGTTAGACTATAATAATCTCAAAGGTGATTATTTCTGGAGCCATTAGCTCTGAGTTCACAAAGTGCCACTGTCAATATATAATACATTTTTCAGCAAGGTTCTGAATAAAGGCTATAAACAGAGATGGACAAATCCAGGGCCAGGAAAGGGTAGACTTCAGTTTTGCAAAACCAGATACCAGTGTTGGTCACAATCCAGGTTCTTAGCTGCCTGAATCTGCTCTGTTTGGACATGAGGGAACATCTGTCTCCTTTTGACAATAAGCACTGCCCTTCTGGACTTACACAGGCTTCAAAGAAAATAAAACAGTGCTGTAAAGTTTTGAGGGTTTTTGAGAAGAAAAACCCACTCCATGTTGTTGTCTTGCTTTAAGTAGATCAGATGCACACCCTTGTTCATACTGATCTCAGAAATTTGTGGGGTGTGGGTTGTGGCAGGGTTTCCAACTCGTGCTTCCAGTGTTGATACCAGAAAGGGCCCTGGCTCTTGACCAGCAGTAGCCTGGTCCCAAAGTGGATCACCAGCTGCTCAGCAGCATGCTCCTGGATGACACGGGTGGATATGCTGCTCCCAAGACACCCACACAAATCACATCTGGACTGCTCAGTTCTGAGTAATCTGAGCATGACTTCACCAAACTGGGCTGAACATCGCAATACTCAGAAAAAGATCTTTTGGCATTTCAGCTGCTCATAGCCTGCCACTCTGCCAAGGTGGAGGTCCAAGGCCAGGCCCTTACCCAGGTGGTGGGGTGGTTACACAGTAACATCCACCAGCCTCTAGTGCTCAGTGGCTGTGCCACGCCAACCAGCACACAGACACCACGGCTCGTCCTCAAGCCTCAACCATTTCTCATCAAACAAGGCTGCAGGAGGGACAAGAAGGAACACCACGAGACTCCTGAACTGCATTCTCAAGAAGACAACTTGTTAGTTTCTCCTGATACACAGATCCCACACTAATGCTTCTAGATTGCAGCTCCGAGACAGTTTCATGCTTACCCAAAGCTTGCACCAAGCAGGTGCAGTTTCTGGCAGCGTTTCAGGGGTTTATGAACCACAGAGTTCAGAAAGGGCCACAGAGATAATGATCCCATTTGTTACTGCCCATGCACTGCTAATTATGGATGCAAACCCACTTACTGCCCTACTACTGAAACAGTCTCAAGGGATGTACTGATGTACCTGGTGTAGAGTGGCCATTGCCCCAAGAGAGTGACCTGAGTCTGGGGTGAGCACAGTACCACACCAGGGATTAACAGGTGAGGGGAAACATGGAGAAAGCTGGGACTGGCACATGTAGGAAAACCACAATAAGGGGTTTCTTGTCCTAGAAAACCCCTCTAGGGTTTCTTATCTTAGAAAAGCTTCTTGATCAAGCAAGAGGGGAGCTCCAATCTGACTGGTCTCAGAAATTCAAGCAGCAACCTCCTCTTCCAGGTATATACAGCTAAAACCACAATTAATCTGGTTGTCCTTTGAACACATTGTGTTTTAATATCTAAGCAGAACTGAAGCGCTTAAGAACAACTTTACACAGCTCACCAGGAGTAAAACATGCCTGGGTTTCTCCTTCCTCTCTTTCACCATTTAGCCTTTAAAATGCAAAGACACTATTTCCCATAAAGCAGAAGCCAGCAACAAGCTCACTTGCTACAAAAGACTGGGCTGAAATTTCAACCCACAGCAAGTGGAAATAATTTCAGTCAGGTTTAAAAAATCAAGGGGAAAAAAAAAAGAGAATGCTTAAAAAGATGGAGATTTAAAGTCACTAAAAGAATAGACTCTCTAAGATCCACTAAGCATAAAATCAGTGGAAAAGTTTAAGTAGCATGAATGCATTGTTACAGAAAAACAGAGAAGATTTTGCCGGATAAAGATGATGACATGAAATTTAAGTCACACACAGGCATGCTGAGAAAGTAATGTTCTAAATACTTTCTGCTTACAATTACAAAATGATCAATTGTTAAATGTTGGACAGAGAAATATATTCCATTCTGTCTGGACATGCAGAGCAGGCCAAGAATGCACCTGGATAAGCCAAGCATTCATTATCTCCCAGACACTCAATATCCCATAATACCCTCAGCGGCTGCCAGCTCCTTGTCCATCGTTGACCAAACGCCATGTGCCCCATTTTACAGCTGAAAAGTATTTAAAATTCATGAAGCCTGTTGAAAGCTCAACTGTCACATTCTGCTCATTCCACAGGGTATGGGAAAACCGTGCAGAAGGGACATTTCAACCAGGGCTATTATGGCTCTTGAATAACCAATATTCCATTAAATTGCTAATAAACCCACTTGAAGATAAGTTGATCACAATCAAACCATACAGTAGCATTCCTTTCCTTTAACACCAAGTTGTCAGGTTTCACTCTGTACTGTACTACTGTTTCTGTGCCATTTGTTCGTGCCTTGACACAGAGCATTCAAGACACTCACTTTGTCCCCAGTAATCTAAATGCCCTATTCTAAAGAGGCTGAAAGATCTTTGGCAAGGATATTCTACTTATTTTAAGGTAGGGAAGTCTTTTCAAAGGAAAAATGAAAAATAATTAAATACCCTCAACAGGGAAATGTGGGGCTTTGCAGCTTCTTGAACAAAGTGCCCACAATTTGAACACAGTGGTAAATGGTATGAGCACCTCCAAGCTTCCCTAGTGCTCAGCCAAGCCTGGTCTGGTATGAATTTTCATCTGAGTTCAGCAACTCACTTCATCCTTCCTTCACTAAACCTTAGTTTTTATCAATCAAATATAAAAAACTTCTGGAAAACACTTCAAGAGTATTTGTTTTGTATTAAATGGATTTTGTTAGATTCCTTACGGTTGTCAAGCTGCTGGCATGTTTGCCATTGTCTGCTGATCTGCTGTGTGCACATGTCCTTGTACCAATAAGGCTCCAAGTTTTGTGATTTTTAACACTGAAAAGCATATCAGTGTCCTTCTCAGAGGGTATTTAAAAGCTTTAATTTTATACTGACTAACCCAACACTGCTGAAAAGCAGGTCTCACCCAGCTCCATCCCATCATCACTACCCAGCTCTGACTCTTTCCACCACCTCTCTGAGGGAACCAACTTGCAGATTTCAGCTACGCAAATGGCCAAGAATCACCATCACAAACATCTGATCCCATTTAGTCCCTCTAGTGGGAAGCTCCAGACAAGACCCAGTGGTTGCCACCACATGTCCACTGCCACAAACCAAGGATGGGTAGGGAGGAGAAGCAACTGCTCCAGAGGGCACCTGCCAGTCCTGGCTTCCTCGAGCCAATTCAGCTCAAGGAGCAACAGCCATCATCAGAGGCAACAAAGAATATTTTTCTTCATGTTGAATTCACTCAATAAGCAGCCTTTCACAGAGGAGCATCCGGTTGCTCCCATGTTATTTTATAACAAGGGCCCCACGGGCAGAGGTTATACTAACCCAGCATTTTTTCCCCTCTAATAATAGGTTTCATTCATGCTTTCAGAGAAGTTGACCTGTCTGCCACATTTCAGCTATGCTAACACATCCTGCAAGAGTGTTCTGAAGTGTCTAGACATATATAACAACAATAATGGCAGAAAATTTAAATTCTGACCATCTTCCATCTCCCAGATAGTTCTAATAAGGTTTCCACTGGCAGGTGAGAAAAGTGTCATGCCAGCAGGACTATGGAAGTTTGCTGGTAGTCATGAAATGGAGTTAAATCCTCAAAGACAAACTGTAGTACCATCCGAGGACGGCAGGGAGAGGGAACTCTGCAGACCTGAGATATTTTAGAACACGTGGTTTTATTGCAAGGGTGGTGGGTAAGAAGGGCCTTGCCTTCAGCCACCAGCCTGGGCTGAAGGGAAGTCCCAAAGAGTGAGGGAGAGAGAGAACAAGAGGGTGAGAGGTAAGAGAGGAGAGAGCAAGAGAGCCAGAGAGAGGTGGCAGGGGTTGGAGCGCAGGGGCAAGAGAGCTAGAGAGAGAGCAAGAGAGGAGGAGAGTCAGAGCGTGAGGTCTTTGTTACAATACATTATATCTCCTTTCGTGCTGAATATTCTAATTTACACTAACCAACCAGTACATGACACAAAACCCTATAGAATCTACATATAGCCTATAAGAACTACTGCATTACCATACTGTGTTATATTTTAAACTCTAAAAACTACTCTTTAGACTATTCTCTTTTGCTACATTGACCTTTGGATTCCTTAGCCAGCAGAAGGGTATTGTTCAATCAAGAGGAATTCTCCTTCAGCTGGCTAGACTATTGTTTTCGGGTTATATAGTAACTAAGGCTCAGTATCCTACAACTCAAAGCAAGCTTTCATTTCTATTTCGATTATAGGTTTCATATTTTCAGAATCTTTTGCTAAGCAATCATATTTATAAGGTTTCCCTGATTCATCTTCCCCAACATCAAACCAATGGTTTTAAACAGTTAATAATAGATCTCAATATAAATAAGCAAACAGAAAATCATCTAATGATCAAATTTGCCATCACAGGGCTAGGTGGGACATTTCAACCTGAAAACAATCTTTACCAGTCTAATAATATACTGACAGGTTTTAATAAATCCTTAAAGAAAACTATGCAGTAAGTAATATGGCTTTTGTCCCTTGAACTCACAGTGACAATGGAAAAGAAAGAGCCAGTTTTCCAAGTCCTGCTATGGCACCAACTTCCCATTTGAGGCTAACAGTCATTAGAAGGGAACAAGGATAAAACAGCAAGCAGTAAAACATGAAGAGCACATGCAAGGTACAGCAGGTGGTGCAGTCTCTTTTCAGAGATGGAAACTTTTATCAGTGCATTGCCCTGCATTTCCTTGCAGGCCCAGCCTGTGTTCAGCCCAGCCTACAGCACTGGGCTGAGAAAAGTCTCTGTCCCCAAGAAGCTTCCTATGCACCCTGCAAATGCAGAGAGGGACGATGGCACCTCTTGGGTCGCTTTGCCAGGACACCTCTCACCCTCCTGTGCCACTCGAGACAGAAGGACTGCAGTACATGCTTTCTCCTCACCTTTCACATTTTTAAGTCATAAAAACTACAGACAATAATTCATTCAAAAGCATCAACAACTGTACATAGTCTGCCTTCACTGCAATGTACATGTCAATTGCATTAAGACAGCACTAAGAAAACTGAGCTCCTGCTTTTAGCCAGCCTGCTCAAACCCTGTCTCCCTTTCTTCCCCCACTAATGTCTCACAGCAACACTGTTGCTCAGAAAAATTACAAGAGCAGAGAGTTACAGAACAGGGAGTTCACGGTGATTAAACCTCCTACGTGACAACATTCAGTCCTCCTGCCCAAGGGAGGACAACAACCTACGAGATGCTGAACCATGGCCTCAGCCCTGAGGAGGGAGCACGGGAGCCTTCCCAAAGCAGCTCCAAAACCTTTCCACTAAAACTGCTGTGAAAGGCACACGTCTGCCCTGAAAATCACTTTGGATGTAAGTGATACATCAGCAGCACGCCTGAAAAACTGTGGATTTCTTATTTACGACAAGTATCTAAATCTTTGGAAAAGGGACACAGCCACCTGCTCCTCACACAGTGATGTTTCACTCAACCAAAAGGGGCACACATACAAACTCTGACCTACACAGCCCTGAGCTATGCAACAAATATTAATGAATTACAAGCCAAAGGAATTCCTTCAAGGCCTCCATGCATTTAAATACCTTGAAGTCTACATGAGTTTCAATGCACTGACATTTACACAATTTGCCCAAACAATTTCTGCAATATAGGGACATGGGCAGAGAATTTTAAACATTTTTTTAAGATGCAGCACACATCCTTTTAATACTCAATGATGGACATGTACTGATCAAGTTCCAACTCAAAATCTAGATTAGAATTAGAATCTTTTTGCTTTTTCAAAAAGAAATTGCTTAGGCACTTATTCTAAGTTCAAGTCAGTGTCATTTCAGAGGACACTGTTGCTTTGATTACCTAGATTAATGATTCTTGCAACTCCACACAGATTTGTCAGGAGAGCATTTAGTTGTAGGTGGGAATTACAAGGGTCAAACCTGAACACAGGACCTGAGCTCTAGGAAGGCAGAAGAGGATGAATTCCCCCCCACTCAAGATGCCCTTTTACATTTTACACAATAAATGCAGAATGCAAATGTCTGCATGCCTGTAAGGAAAGCACTTTCAGAGCACTAACAGGTGCAATGTGGTTCATTGTTTTGTTCCTTTCCCTGCCAAACAAGCTGCTGCACACTTTTACAGATCCTGAGACCACATTCTTTCAACAGAGCTAAATATTGCATTTATCTCTGTAGTACAGAGAAATCGGGGATGGAAACTGTTACATTTTAAAAAATCACATTTCCGAGCCACGTTTGTAACTCAGTCCACACTTTGCTGCTGTAGAAACATCCAGTGTTCATGCATAAAATACAAGTCAATTTAAACAAAGGGAAGCTTGTAATGCAGAGAGATGGAGAAAAAAAGAAAACTGAAGAAAAGTAAAAATAACAGAGAAGTGAAATGCCACTGTTCAAAGATTCCACGTAATTAAAGCTCTTGTAGAAAGAAACTTTAGATGTGAGACTCTTAAGTCAATCAGGCACCTTTAGAAAGGTGTGCTTTTGCCAACTGAGCCCTCCCTCCTTCACTCACTCAGCAATCCCACTCCCCTGGGGCACTGTGGACACAGCTTCTTCACTATCTGCATCCTTCATTTTGCAAATAGTTATTTTGGGAGGGAAGTATCTCTCTGCAGGCTTTTAAGTGCATGTTAGAAACAACTGTTTCACTTAGAGCATTCTTGAATAAGAGCTATCCTGAGGAGGAAGTACATACAGTAAGAACTCTTCCCAGCTACACTGCACTGGGCTAATTGCTTTTGATGACCTACATTTCCTAATTAGCCTCCTCTATCTGAGGTAGAACATGCCCATGTTTCGCTGCACCCAAGTCAGTGCCCT
Organism: Trochalopteron elliotii; assembly: GCA_024734555.1. NCBI lineage: Eukaryota > Metazoa > Chordata > Aves > Passeriformes > Leiothrichidae > Trochalopteron > Trochalopteron elliotii. Next base: position 2,945,221 of record JANPWX010000080.1, on the reverse strand, counting down.
TTGCTGAGCAGCAGCAATGCAGGCACAGAGCAAGCAGCAGTGCCTGACTGACAGATACAGCACAATATCAGCCCATTTCCAGACTCACGTGGGAATAGGGAGCACATCTGCTGGAATAACAGCCAAGAGTTGACAATACATTAGACACCAGCATTACTTTATAATCAGTCTAATGGCTTTTCCTTTCTCCACACAGTCCTACACAACTTCGCCACCATACAGAAATAAAGAGAAACACTGAGATTTAGATATTTGTAACCAAATGGAAACTATTACCTAAGCATATGCTATCAACACCATCGGAGGTGGGGAAGAAACCTGACAGCTTGTAACTGTGACATTCTCAGGCAAGGACCACGCCAGAGCCTGCAGCTACCTGCTGCAAACAGAAGGTGAGCTTGGGGCTGGAGTGACAGGCACTCATGAAAAAGTTAAATGAAAACCACTGAATGCACTCCTGCCATGAGCAGCACCTGGCAGCTGTTTCTGGTTTCAACTGCTGGGGACTCCTTGCCCCCCTGGGGAAGCCACCACTACTGTGTAAGGTGGCTGAGCCTCCCTGAGGACCACAGCCCCAGCCAGGCAAGCCCCAGCCTTCCACCAAAGGGATTCAGTTGAGTACCTGCCCTGCCACCTAACCTAGGAGGAGGGAAACAATGTCTGCACCATGCTGCAAGGATGGGGGACATTAACATGAGCACCTGCTCTATGGACAGCTGCCTTTGACTGTGGCATTGAGCACTCAGTGCATCTCCTGCAAGCATCCTGAAGAACAAACATTTTTTTTAATAGCTTTAAAACTTGCTATTTATGCAGCCCCAAGTAAGGAAGACAGCTCAGGAGTTCCTCATTCACTCCTCACACTCACTGAGTTGCACTTCAGAGACCAGAGACAAGCATATGCTGTACAGCAAGTTTTTTTAGCATTTGCAATAAGAAGGGTCTTCTGCTGACCAGTGTGACTTCACACTGCACTCTTACAGATCTGGGGGTCAAGCAATGAGGTAGAAACCTGGGAAAATAACAACTGCTGTATTCTTTGTAGATGCCAGCACTACCTACTGTCTCTACCTACTGCTGAATGCTGTTCACGCCCTGCAAGTCATAAGAGCTCAAGGCAAATTAAGAAATCTTGTTTTCCTACCTGTTTGGCTGGCAAAATGAAGTTGTAACTGTAGATATGCAGCAGTGAATAGAAGCTGAAGAAAAAAATACAGTCTGCGAGGTCAGAGCAAAAAGAACATGATATTTTGTTTGGCATGCTCCACATTCAGCTTTCACTTCAGCAGGTAATAGGCTGAAAAAAATGGCAAAGGTGGGAAGCAGGCCTCCAACACACTGGAACACATCAAGACTTCTCAATACTCCCTTGGCTTTCATGGAAGACATTCAGCTGCTCCCTCAGAAACCCCTTGTTGCAATGACCACAGAGATGATGCTCCTGAAAACCCTAACCCATGGTTACAGGCTAATATGTTATAAAGACAGGATGATTTGTTCTCAATACAGATGATACTCTGTGCCCCTTCAGTTGCAAACCAAGTGATGAAGTGAAAAATGCACAGAACAAGTAACAGATTCAATAGACAAAATGGATGTTCCTAGTAAGTAAAAGCAGTTACATAACACACAGACTTAATAACACACAGACTTAAAATTTTTCAGAAGTTTTATTTTCACAAAACTGAAACAGTTGAGCTAAATCACTAAGCAGCTAATCTGCATGCTAAAAGTATGTGATGCCTATGAGCAGTTTGAAGAAAATGTCATTAAACGTCCAGAAAACCCACTCTCACATGTGAAAAATAATGCTTTATTAGACGAAGGATCAGAGGTAAAGTCTAAGTTAATTGGCATAGAGATGAAATTAAATCAGACATAACCCCCAAAACAATTATGGCAAGTTTTAGTGCAATGTATCAGAAATTAGGAGAATTTATGCAAGCAAAAGAACCTAGCAAAAACCTCTGTATATCAGAATCAATATGCATGAGAACCTTTTTTTTCCCTACCTTAGGAGCAACAGGAAGTGCAACAGTAGTGCTGATTTATTACTACCTGGAAAAGGTGAAACTTTGAAAATTCACACCAAAAAGGAAAATATTTCTGCTCTGCGTGGGTAAAAAGCTAGTTAAATATTCAGAGAGTATTACAAAGAGTAATTTTCATCCCATCCATAACACAGGAAGACATCACACAGCAGTTATTAACAAGCACTTTTAAAAGAACAACTCAGGATGATTTCTACCTGTGGAACAGTTCTGTAGCATTCATCATCCTTACAGCCTAATGGGGATGCTAGAAAAATCTGCAAAATGACTGACAGGGGAGTAATAAGGAATACAAGGAGAAAATAATTACTACCAATTGTCATGTGTTTATAACAAGTCAATCTCATCTAGTTTAACACAGCTTTGGATGAAACACTGACCATACTAGCAGTGATAGCACTGATGTACCAGGTAAAGCTGGATACAAGTGACACTGCCACTGGTATGCAAGCAGAATGTTTTCACACATCTCAAGACCCGATGAGAATGAAAATAATTGCTGAAAAGGTGTGTTTCAAACAGAAGCCCCTCAGTGCAAGGTCACTCAAGTTTCATAGAAATAGCCTGAGGGCACACACTCATCACTGACCAGCCCCCAAGGACGTGCTAAACTCTGAGCAAACCGGGTCACAGGCAGGGACAGCACAGCAGGTACAAGTGACCAACCCACACGGCCATATGGCCCCTGCAAAGGCTGCCTGGCTGGCACCAGGGCCTCAGGCCACAGCCAGGGATGGCCCATCTGCTCAGTTCTGTGAGCCAAGCCACCAGAGAGGATCACTGTCTGCATGTGGGCTTCAACCACTACCCTACAACTGGAGACCTCTTGGGACAGATGAGCAGGGCAACACGGTAGGGACAGGTGCAGCACCTCAATGTGGGCCACTGCCACAGCTGCTCTCCAGTACCACAGCCAGCCCACCAAGAACATCCAACAGTCACAAGCAGCTTGGAGAGGAGCCACCAGAAAGAATGCATCATTTCCAAAATCCCTATCAAACAGCATTCACAGAACTCAATCTGTTTCAAAGATGATCAAAGAGAGGATTATAAAGGCCTTCTGTCATGTCTGTGAAGACCCACACAAGGAAGGAAAATTCCGTAACAAGCTCTGACAAAATACAGCCCCTAGAAGCACTGTATAAGCAAACCATTAGCCACGTTCATGCAGGAATAGTGTTTTTATTTTTAAAAGGAAGATAATTTATAATTTAGATAACTAAACAAGGATTGTGTTTAACTCTTTCTCCTCTTTAGAGCCCAAGCAGAGGGTCACCCACACTGGGGCTGGGCTGCAGCAGGCAGATAGAGGGTAGAAGACATAGAGGCTGGTGAGAAACGAAGGCACTTTTTGAACATGGCTAATTGTCAGTGCAAATGATGTAATTTTAGGAACACATGAGTCTAAAAATTTTGCCTAAAGAACTTCTCATTTACTTTTGCTTTTTTTAAATTGCTGCCACACATCCTCGCACAGGCAGGAGCACGTTCACAGGAACAGGTGATTCACTCTGTTTACTGCCTACAAATGATCCCCTTTCTCCTTGTGGGTAGCAAAAGGTCTCCTGGAAAAGCTTGTGGCTATTTAGGACGGACAATGTGGCTAAAGATACCTTGTAGTACTACTTACTCTCCACTTCTGCTAGTGTACTTAGCAAACAGGAATATTAAAGTACACTCCTGAATGAAAGCACAAGGCATCTGCAATACGTATTGCAACACATCCCAGGGATGGGATAACTGGGGAGGAGCAGTGTGAGTGCTAGAGTTCACTTGGGAGGGGGCGGGGGGCAAGGCAGCTTGGGAAACACTGACGTATTGTCTTTCCATTACTAAATATTACACTTTGTGAAAAAGCATTAGATCATTTTAAGAGGTTTATATAAGGACACTGAAAAACAAGTTCTTTTGCAAATCCTATTTTTTTAATGTCTCCCTCTCCTTTCTATTTCCACTATGCATCAGGTTGTGAAAATCCAACATGCAGTAAGTCGAGTGTTCCCAGACAGAAGAGACCAACCTCAACACAAGTTAAATCTTCCAGCTGTTCCTAGCTCCTTCTCTCCATCAGACAGGCTTATAGCAGTGCCTTAATTACTTGTTTAGGAAGGATGTGACATGTTCCAATTTAATACATTTAGCCCTTCTTAGAGCAAATGTAGAATTTAAGCCTCAGTATGCACTTGACAGATCTCTTAGCAACTAGAGTGCAATCAGCCAACAATGGATGATTCACAGTTTTAGCAAGAGTGTGCAGAACTGCCTGCCAAAAGTCTGAATAAACTCACATTGCTAGACACTATGGTAAAATGTACCCTGATCTCTTTTAAACTATTATATCATAGAGGAAAGTTGAACTGCATGCATTCCAGCAGCTTGCCCAAGTCTGGAAATACAATTGAACTGCAACATCTTGATTTTAAGGTAATTGAGACTTTTTGGTGGTTATTTTCACTTAATTAGGATAATTGTACCTTTCAAGAAGAACTGCTCAAATACATCAGTTTGTGTAAATAAGGAATGACTTCTGTTTCTGTTGTTTTGAAACAGGAAGAGTCGGGAGGATACTAGTGGGGGTAGTCTGTCCAGAGTCACATTGATCAAAAAATGGGCTTAATCTCACGCCTACTGCTACAGGGGCCACTGGCATTTAAAATATTTAGAGATCTCTGTGCAATCCCTGAGTCAGAGGGGAATAGCAGGAAGGACTTCGACAGAGTGCAAATATCTATCCTGACTCATTGCTATCCTCTCTTTATCACCCTCTGAAGCCCAGCTGAGGATCAGGCTGCTACAGCAGAGATAAGATTGTTTGTACTTCTACAGCCAAATTTCTGCCTTCTTTGACCAGTTTTCACAGCAAGGTTCAGATTTTCCTCTGGAAGAGTTTCCTCTATGGTCTCCATGTGGCTATCTTCCTACACAAAACCAGACTCAAGCAAATCCTTTACGAAATACTATTCAAAAAATAAACAAAACTGGAAAAACTCTGCTGGGATTAGGCCCACACAAAGGGGGCACAGAGTGACACAGGATAAGTCACTGACTCTTCCCTTTCAGCTACAAGCATGAATCATGAGCACAGCTTTTCCTGTGGCACATGAGACTCCAGAGTGAAACCCCTTGTGAGTAACAGCGTCTGACCCCAGGAGATGGGGACAGCCCACCCCTAGCCTCACAGTCTCATCTTAATGCCACTACAGCAAAGGGCCCTTTGGATCTCTGGCACAAATTTCAGCTCTGGTGATCTGAAAAGCTTTTCAGTCTATTTTATGGTGATTTAGCCATTGCATCTGGTCATTTCTCGTATTTTGGGCTCATGCCTTCCTTGAGACATCAATACTAACAGCAGATGAGAGATGACACTGTTATCTTCCTACTTTAACTGCCTCAAGCTGCCACTCTCTTGGCACCCACCAAACAAAACCCCATTTCAAAATACAGACTTCTTGGCCATTTTCTCTGCCATTTCTTTCAGCAGGCCTTGTTCTATGGTTCTCTCTTGAGGCAGGGGACAACCTGGTGCCATTCAGTGGGAGACCCACCCATACCTCCATCCCAGGCACCACGTGAGTTCTGTGACCCCACGTCGCTCCCAGGAAAGAATGCCACGGTCCTCACAGAGCAGGCTCAGACCCAAGACAATGAAACACTGCCGGGTGTTAAACCTGTTCACCACCTCAGCAATGTGCCCTGGCAGCCCAGTGCTGCCCCAGGCACCAGCAGACTGGGGATCTGTCCTGGAGAAGGCAGGAGCCTTGTTCCAGCAGCCTCAGGCAGCCCTTCTCCAGGTACAGCAGATATGCTTGGCTAAGTGAAGAGCTTTCTTTGGTGCAGAAGAGTGTGTCACCCAGGTTGGTTGGCAGAATTCACCTCTAAATAGAGGATTGTGGTTAGGGAAAAGAATTTGAACACATCGAGCTCCATGCTGCCTTTAATACTAGGATTTATACAGGTTTCTACTCATATGGGCTGACAATCCTTTAAAGCAGAATGAAGGCAGCAGGGGTGGTACTGTAAGTTTTGGGAAGATATATCAAATGCAAAAATACCATAGCTGAGAGTTTCTGTAGATGCACAAAGACAAAAACTAGACAGGTAAGGAGAGAAGCAGGTACAAAGTAGAAGGTGATTATCCATTTATTGCTTTTGTAAGGAGAAGTTTCCTATTGACAACACTTACTAGACAAAACAGAGCTTAGGAGATTTTCTCATCTATTTCCATAAGGATTAGATCAAAGGGCTGAAAAGAATGTGAGCAACAGGGCCAGGGGGAGCTGGGGCACAGGCGCCTTGGCCAGGGAGTCACAGGTAACATTCTGACTTCAGCCAAGCAGCAACGCATGATCTGTGCCCTGTACTACCAGCACCATCACATCCTGTCAGCCAGAAAAAGTGCTGTTGTAACTAGAAACAAAATACACCAGGGACTGATTTTGCCTCAGCTATGAGCAGACTATCATCCTTTGCCTGGATGGAGGCAGATGGGATATAATTACTTCCATCCCTGAATTGCTCTGCTGTAGCTCTTTTGGGAGCTCTGCTACCACCTTGGCCACAGTGTGTATGTTGAGGGTATTTGTGCTTTGGGGAACTTGATGTTACTCAGTGGCTGACGTAAATGCTGCGTTGCACGAGGCAGCAGAGCAGAATTCCCTCACTCCCTGTTTTACCCTATAAGGGCATTCGATGATGGCGCTGTGAACCTGCGCCTTCGCACAGATTTGCTGCAGCTGCTGCAGCACAGCAAAGAGAAGCCCAAGTTTGGATTCTTGTGTGTTGTGATAATCAGCTGGGGTTCGGAAAATCCTTCAAAAAAATTCGAATGTTCTGGCAATTTAACAAGGCTTCTGAAAAAAAGAGCAGTTTAACATCTGAAACAGAAATACTCTGAGGAAGTCCAAGACCAACACAGCACAGAACATTTTTCCCCCATAACTATTACTGTACAGCACTTTCTTGTCCCCAGCTCAGTGAAACTGGAATGTTTGCATCAAGATGCTGAAACATTTTATTGGAAGTAATGCTGGAAGGTGGAAAGATAAAGAGCTATTCATACAGTTGAACATTTTTTTCAATTTTGAGTTTTGCTTATTTTTATTCCCAAGCCATGAATTTCCTCAGTCTTTTAATGCATCTTAATCTTCATCAATATTTAACTCCACAGCAGAAATACTGCATGCTTTGTTTTCCCATTTAACTTGAGAGTAGAGGGGTAAAAAAACATCTATGGAAAAAGAAAAACAGCCAGTTCAAACGGAAACGACTTTTCCTTTTTCCACAAGATGTCCTGGAATAGAGTCAAAGAGAAGGATGAAAGAGAAAGGTGGGCAGAAAGAACACTATGCTATTTCTGAGAATTAGCTACAGTCATCATTTAGCACACTCCTCTTCCTCCCTTTGAGTCCCAGGTTTAAGACCTGCCTAAGACCAATGCAATAGTATTTGTCAAAGACAGGTTTAATTCTCAGCAGACATTAGCACATATGAGCAGTTCCCTGCAGGAAAGAACCCCTACAGTGTCATGAAATGAAAAGAGCCACACATATATATAATTACACACCCTATGTATACATGTGTACATCTACACATAGATATGTACGTATGAGATCCTTTCAGATGGAGATGGGAATGAAAAGTGAACTTTCACAAGCTAAGAGATGCCACATAATTTTCAATATTACCTGGAACTGCAAGTTCCCATTGCATACAACACACAGTCTGTAAGAAACTGCCCAAGACAGAAGGTCACAACTGATGTAACCCCATGCTAGTAGAGATGCTCCACATGTCATTGTCACTGTACTGTGCCAGAGCTTTCAACAGAAAAACACTATTCTTGTGTTTCCTTTACCTCTAGCTGAAATCTCTATGTTCACATCATGCTGTGAAATGTTTCAGATACCTAATTTTCCAACTGCCCACTCTTGCATGGAGTGGCACACTTCTGCCTGGGACACCGGTAGTTTCAATTCATCTGGTTAAAAATAAAATAAAGAAAATGACAGGTTAAGCTTTCCAACACAGGAGTTTCAGTGTTGGTTATGAAATGCTACATGATCTTTCCTTGAAAAAAGCACTGGTGCTGGTCGTTGGACAAGCTCATGTCCTGCCCTCTAATCCAAATTACTGGGGGCTTGTGCTACACCAAATCAGATCCCAAATACTGACTGTTACAGCATTAAAAGAAACATGGAGCTCCCTGCACACTGTCACCTACCAGAACCCAAGAGATCCTAAGTTCCTTGAAGAAACTGTGAACATCCTCAGCTCAGCCAGAGAAACTGGCTGTGGAAGGCTCAGATTACAGAACCACAATGTAACTGTGTCTCTCCATTCCCAATCGCAGCTGAACTCCAGTGTCACATCAACAAACACTTGGCACAGAAAACAGCTTTCAAGTGCTCTTACAGAAATTAATGATTCCTCCCCAGCTCTGCAGCCCAGGAGTTTCATTATTTTGGGAGGTTAGATAGAAAATGGTGCATCCCTGCCCTGCAGACTCAGTCAAGGGAAGGTACAGGTGCTCAGCTCTGCTTAAAGGGAGATGGTGGGGGAAGCCTGGCCACCAACTGGTGGCTTTTACAGGCAGAGAACCAAAGAACCTTCAAAGGTGCTAAGGAACCAAGTGAGAGCCATAATGCTCATCTTAGAGAACAAGCTGTGCCCACTGGTTTGTTGCTCTGAATATGGAAGGCTATTCAATTAAACAAAAAAACTTCAACAGACAGAAAGAACTGGGATCAGAAGAAGTAAGTGTTGTTTTTCAGTGGGCTCCTTACAGATTGGCAGCTCTCACCAGCAATGGTAGGCTTTCTGATGGTTTGTTTGTTAATGTAAGATCTTCCCTTTCAATCAGAGCAAACAAGATGAACAGGCACTTCAGAAAGAGTACAAACAAGCTTTTTAATTGCAGCCCTGAATTTTTTCCAGGCTCATGAGATTTACAGCAAAATGCTCTTCTCCAAGTTAGTTGTTTCTCTTTTCAAATAGAAGTAAGACCCATAGAATCTTCTTTTTCAAGCAAAAAAAACATCCCTAACCCATGCCCCTCTGCTGCCAAACTACACATAACTGTTCATTGCTGCCTTGGGGCAGCAGATGGATCTACAATTTAGCATGTACGGATGCTCCAGATTGTATGAAGCATTTCCCCAGGGCAGAGCCAACCACCACCAAGGATCCCATCACAAAATGTTTTCAGTGTCTTTGGAAGTGTTTTTTGCTGAACAGCTAGTTGACAAACCATTCTTCTCCCTATTCACAAACACAGTTGTGATACAGGGACAAAAACTAAGCCAAGGAGTTGGTGTGCAACCAATGCTCCTGTCACAAACTCAGAGCATCATTTTATGGATTTCCATTGGCCATCTTCTGGTTTGCAAACCCCACAGGCTTTGCAAAAGGCTGCTAGAGTGCATCCTCTTTCTTCTGTCTACAATAAATCTTCTTAGAATGCAGCAGATAATGATAGGTCTACCCTTTATGCACAGGCAGGGGAAGTACACCCCACAGATGGACACCTAACCCTCTCTCCAGGGCCCCAGAGACACTGAGTGACACTTCACTATCCCTCCCATTCTGCCCCAGCTTCAAACCTGCATCTTGCTGCATTTTAATCCCACAACTTCTTACCCTATTTGAGCTCCAGCTAATCCCTCCCTTTCGGCAGCTGGCTGCCCAGAGGACAATTCTGTGTTTCACTGTTACACTATACAAAATGCAATGAATCTTTAATTAAATGGGCTTGATGAGGAAAGTCATTCAAATTAGGCGTCATCAGCAAGACAAAACCCCAGCTGTCTTTCTTAAAGGAAATAATGAAGCACAGTTTCAGCTACCTGGAATCCAATTTTAGCACTGTAGAACAACAGTTCATAAACCCAGCATTTTTTAGGTAAGCAGGGAATAATGGCTGACAGTGTTTAAGATCTTGGACACTTTCTATCAGGCAGGCTTTAAGCCATGCAGCTTTTATGGCAATTCCTTCATAAACCAGGAGGTTCTAACAATCTAACAGGCTTAATGCAACCACAGGCAAGAGTGCAACTGGTTTTACAGGGGTTGTCATTTGATCATCCAGTAAATTACAGAAAAATGGTGCAAGCACCCTGGAAAAAGCCCCTCTGGGAAGCTTATTGTAGCTCCACGGAAACGGAGTAAATAAAGCACGCACCATCAGCACATCCTCAATGTGCTTCTCACCCCTTTAGCATGAAAGCAACACTGGGAGCTTCTCTTGTTTAATTTGCACAAGAGGATTCATGTGCTCAGTGCTGAATGACTCTTCACATTGACTTCAGTGGAAATAAGCTACCCTGAATTTCAGAAGAAAAAAAGCACTAACAGAAAGTTAATGAGGTACAAACCAGGTTATGAATGGACCAAAGAAAAAAATCTCCCAAAGCTATTTCCTGCCCTGCTGTGATGGAATACATGCCTTTTAAGGGCTCACCTTACCCACCTTCCTGCCTTTCTTTAAGCAATGCTTTATTGTATCCAAAGACTTTCTTCACTTTTCTAATCAGTTTCCATTATGTCCTTTTTCTTTAAAGTCTCCCACTGTTACAGCTCCACCAGGAGCAGCAATGCTGAAATCGGCAGCACAGACTGGCTACAGTCCTTTTAACAGTCTTGAAATGGAGCCAAGGTGGAATAATTCTACTGGTCGGGGGGTTAAACTCTGGGACTCTTAGTGCAGTGCCTGCATCCCTGCTCCTGCCAAGGCAGCTTTGCACACAACAACATGGAAAGTTTTAGAGTAGAGTCTAGCCTAGAGTAAGAAAAAATTCCTGACCTGCAAGTTTTAAGAAGGAAGTTATGAACGAGAGGGCTGGATTTGGCCCCCTTCAAGCCAGAGGGAGACCCAAGGGCAAAGCACAGAGGCAGAGCAGCTCTGGCAGAGAAGCACTCAACCCATACAGGGTGTTTTCCCTATTTCCTCTTCCACTGGAAGAAGCAAGGTGATGCAAGTTTGCTTCATGTATTCACCTCTGGTTTTTATGTTGAAAACCACCACCATGCTTCACACACATACTGTGCTATCACTTCCAATGAACCATTTTACCTACCTGCAAATATTTCTCTCAACCACATTCCCACCTCACCAACTCACAACCAACAAGGCTCAGAGCTGGCTGGCAATCTGATGAGACAGGCTCTCACAAGAATTTCCTGCTTCTGGTTCAGCCAGACATACTGCAACAACAGACACTCTCGCAGTATTTTGGCACCTCGACTCCTCATTCAGGCCAAGACCCAGGAATGCAAGTGAAAAAAACACTTTTTAAATTTTAGAATTTTAAAATAGCTCTTCCCTCTGCTGCCGTGGGTGTCTGGTTGGCTTCCATGCTCAAAGACTGCTTCCACTGAGATTAACTGAATTTGGAAACTACAGTGCTGAAGGTATGACCAAAAAATTTGCTTCCCAGAAAACAGCTTGGGACACCACCACAGTGGGGTGGGGGAGCAGTCTGCTCCAGAGAAGCAAATACTACGGAAAGAACAAATGACTGACCCTCCAAGTACACTGAATTAGGTTTTCCACATGTCCTGGGATACTTCCAGTAAGCATTTCAAAGATGACCTAGCTGGGGAAAACTGCATAGGAGCCTCAGGCAAGACCTACAGATCTGTCATGCATGTTCCTCAGAGTGCTACTCATGATGAACTAAGACAGCCAGGGTTTCCATATTTTCTGGTCTCTTCTACTGAATTACCATGAAAGCCTACACTACACCTGACAAGACCATTCCTCAGAGTGACTAATGTCTCACACTAAATACTTCAGACACTTGTAGGCTGCTACAGCTCACACCTGAACTTCAGAGAGCATATTTCAAGGTATCACTGCTGGACCAATAAAATTCCAACTGACAGATGAGCTTGGGAAAAATCCTTGCTGAAAATTCAGAATTTGGGTCACATACAGATGCACTCGAACAAATACCTTCTTCTCATCCCTGGTCTCATGCTGTAGTAGATGGAGTTTGGATGTATGCTCATGCCACTGGCATGAAGTAAAGACTACAGTGGAAACTGTGGAAGGTCTTGGCACCTTTCAAGATGGGTGACCCTCAGACATTCTTCTAGTTTTTCACTGAAAATGCAGCTTCCTACAGACTGTGCTGATACAAGCAGCAGTCAAGATACTTTCAAACACCTTTCCAACCTCCAGCATGTGATTGTATGCTCCTCTGCCTCATGCTTAGCTTTCTTACAGTTGCAAAAGCAGGGGAAGTGGGGGCAAGAGCACTTCTTGTGAAAAATGAAAATGCCACTCCTAGCATATAGGAATCTCACATTTTTAGGATGAGTTTAGAAAGAGATCCCCAAACTTCCCAATATGAGATTTTATAGCTCGTTTGGGCTCCTAAATCCTGCACAGGGCTCAGGAGAAAAGAGCCTGACTTTCAGAGGTGCTGAGCCTGTACTTGATATTCAGGGCTCTGGCCATGGGTAAGAGGACACTTATTCAGGCATGTTAAAACACTTTAAAACCATTGTGTTGATGATCTCATCGACAGGAGTTATCTCTTAGCCTGTGTCTGTTACTGCCTTGCACCAGACAGGGTATGCAAGACAAGAAAAGCTCATTTTGACAGCAGTCACCTCCTCATCTCCTCTGGAGTATCTTCCCAAAAAGCTAAATGAGTGCATCCATTTTCTACCAGGTATAAAGGGGCAAACCTACAGAAAATCTCATTACTGGGGCAGTCAATGCATACAGGAGACATGTCAAATGCTTTATGAATCAACAGTGAAGAGACAGCTTTCCCAGCCCTGGAGAAAATGCAAAAAGCAAGGGGCAAAGATTATGTGTTCTTTAAAGATCTGCAATCCAAGTGGAGTTAGCTTGTTCTTAAAACTAATTGCAGGATATATTTCATACTGCTACATGCTCTATTTAAGATTACTGTGGATGTGAGTTCTATTGTGTTATTAACCACACACTTTCACAGGCACCACACTACAGCCCAAAATTGCCTAGTCAATATTTAAGGGTAAGAAACACTTAAAAGCTACAGCCACACCTCAAACATTACATTACCTCAGACTTTCCACTAGTGAAAAACATGACCCTGAGACCAGCTTAGAGAGATGGTAAGTAAGCAGACACAAGGGAGGAAGGAGTTTAAGTGCTTTAAACTAGTAAGACTGATTACAAGCTCTACATTAAGCACTGCCACCTTACAGGATTAAGCCCCATCTACTTACACACTTGCGTCATAAGCACAAGCCTCACAGTTAAAAGAAAAAGTCCCTTCTCTTGAAACCTAACATAAGGTATAGGATACATACCAATTGCCTGTTTTTATTCTTTCACTCCTTCTGGTCTGAAAGCATTTGATAAATCTACATCCAGCTGCCCCACACTTCTTCCTACTCCAGATCAGGCAATCAATGTTTGCACTTCCCTGACGGACACCTCTCTTAGGAAGATTTCCATACCCCATGCCTCCTGCTAGCACCACAGCTGCAGCTCATTCCAAGTGTCATCATATTTAACATGACTGTCCATGTGTACTTTGTAGGATTAAAAATTTAAATGGGTTTTCAGCACTTTTCATACAACTCCCAAGAAGTCCAGTTTGTGACCAGCATAGCATTCTGTGGCATATGTAGGTGTGTGGTGAAGCTGCTTTCAAGAATGCAAAACAATACACTATTTTTAGACACAGTTTCAGGGTTTATATCAATGTGAATAAGACCTTACACACTGTATTATTAGCAGCCCTTGGTTTACATTCCATTCAGAAAAACACAAACATGTCTCTTAAGAAATTTTAGGATTACTGCTGCATGTTAGAGGACTGGCAGACCTTTAGAAGCTCCCATTAGGCTTCTGGTTCGTGTGCAGCAATCTTATATCAAGGGTAAGGAAACTAAACAAAGTGGAAAGTAGGTTAAATTCAGAGAAGCCTGGTGCAGAATTATAAGCAGTGCCTTTAGTCCTTAAGATGAAGCGTGGACAGAGCACATTTTTACTGCACAAAAGCTTTTGGCCGTTTCTGGTGGCTGCTGACATCTGTGCCAAAGTTCCCCTAAGGATGGAGAAATGAGAAGGATAAAGTCATGCTCAGGAAATATCAAAGTCAGGATGTGAAACAGCAGGCCCCAGGAGAGACAGGACATGCTTGCAGCTAGAAGGGGGGACAGTCATGGGGGTATTTTCCCATCAGTACCACGAACACCGCTGCCTTAGTTTAGAGTCTAGATAGCAGTCACCTTTCTTTGTTTCACCTTCCCCTGCATTTACTTTTGCTACTCCCCAGTCAGCCTGAATGGCCAGGACACAGAGCCACAGCCACGTGGGCTGCAGGGGAGGAACAACTCCAGCTACTGGGTCAGGCAAAACTACTAGGAGGGTTACTGCAGCCAGGTAACAAGCACCAAAGCAGAGATGCAACACAAGAGCCCATCCTTCCCTGCCCTGTAACACCCACAGGACCAAGGCTCTCATGACCCCAGCTTGATCAGGGCATCACTGATGTCATTGGTCTACACCAGGCTTCGACACAATGGGCTCATGTCTGTGAAGACTTTGGAAACACTTGGAAAAACACTCACCATCCAACCCTGGCCATGCCAGCTCTAGTCCTGCTCCTGCAAAATCTCTCCAGTCAGCCCTGCACAAGGCACAGCTCTCCCGTCAGAAATGGCTTTCAGGTTGCTCATGGCATTATCTCAGATACAAGATGGATGCCACTCCTGGCAGCCTGCCATTCATCAAACCCACCCAGAAACAGCTCCACTACTGCTGTTTGCAGGCATAAAAAGACCAGCAGTTCTAGTCTAAAATTTTCCATGACTGGGTTACCCATGAAGCCAGAGCACAAGGTCAGAAAAGAGTGGCACCTTTTCCAAATGGCTCCTTGCACTCAGAAAATGAATACCTATTTCCTATTACCAATGCTGGTGTTTTCAGGCTTATTTAATCTATAACATGCTATCCAGGAAAAACCTGTCCATCATTTCCACAGCACAAATTGGCAGATTATCAGCTGCCATCAGCTGTCCCACAACAAAACAGACCCCAAAGTCCACAGGAGACTGTTCTCCCCTGGCAGCTTTCTGCAAAGGCTCTTCTAGGACACTCTCTTCCATAACATTAAGCCTTTAAGCCTGACTCTCAATATATTATACCTCTATTTGCCAAGCATTCACTGCTAGGCCTTTCTAAGAATCATTTTGCAAAGCTTGGATGGCAGTATGTTTTCACAGCTGATGTGGAAAAGCTAGAAACAACATTCCCCAATGAGAAATATCTGCTTTACAAAGTGTGCACTGTTTCTTTGGGTTAATCTGACTTGCTAAGGGCTGGGGGGGCTGCAGAATTCTTTTATACTGTTGACATAAAACATCTCTGACTGTCTTCATGGTGGAATCGTTCCATTTCCTACTATCTGTTCTAGGATGGATATCCTGAGGCCGGGAAGAAAAAAATACATCAACACCTGACCTCAAACCACCCAGTGGTTTGGTGCTAGTGATGGCCCATCTTATCTCACCGGACACCCTGATTAAGCCTGAACACAAGTTTTCCCTTGCCAGGTGGGAGGAAAACACCAGCAAGATCTGTGCAAGGTTAAGACAGGGCATCTGCCTCCCAAACAGCCAGTGCTTGGAACAACTCATGACCTTCAGGATCACAGCAAGTGACTCATTATGAGTCTGCTAAACAGCTATCAGTATTACAGCTTATTCATAATACATGAAGAGCCTAAGTGGGTTGCAGAGACCTGTATATCCCAGCAGCCTGCCTCCAACAGCGGCCGGTACTGACAGTGTAAGGAAGGAATAACAAAGAGGACAAATACAGAGTGCCACTGCCTCCAGTATATTTTCCCCAGCTTATTGTAAGAGGCAGTGCACAGATTTCCAAAGCCAGCTATTGCATCTGGATCAAAGAGTTAAAACAGCTATTGATATTCATAGTTGACATCCAGCAGCACTTCTGCCCCACGTACTCCCCAACCCTGCAGCATCCTGCCCATGACTCTGACAGTTCAGTTGTGCACTGCATGACAAAGTACTTCCTTCTGCTGGAATTTGCTGCCTGGGTATTGCTCTGGATGTCATTTTCATACTGTCAGTCCCAGCTCATTTGCTCTGTACCACTGTAGAACTCCCCTATTTCTCCCCTCCCCTAACCAAAACAACTTTGAGCTGAAGGCATCTATCTAATTAGTGGTGTTTCGTCCAGGTAGGAAGTCCTACACTGCAGCAAGGTCTTCTCATCCATCCACACACCTTTTCTGCTTATTCTACATTTCCAAAATGGGTAACCAGAACCTCACATAGCATTTCAGGTCCAGATGAACAATCAGTTTGAGCCAAGACAACAAAATGGCCTTTCAGCAATACTGGAGGTATACAGTGCTCATCTAGAAGGGACTGTCCTAAGCCAGAGCTCTGTGGTCAAGGCAGGCTGGTTGGTTTACTGTGTGACAATAAGATCACACTCCAGAATAAGATGAAATTTAATAGAAACACTTGCTTTAAGGGTCATAAAAATAAGAGATTTCTCTATGGCAGCACAGAAGCTCCATTTCTATGGATTGTCACAGTTGGACTTGCAGCATCAGTGAAGACGTGGCATCCCGTATGATGCACAAAGTGCTGACAAGGGCTCTCCCCCATGTAGACAGTAAGGTCACTCCCCATCCCTTTCTTTGACAGTGTGTCTCTCCTACACTGGCTTCTGCCTTGACTTTTCCTGCATTGCTGGTGGTGGGGCTACCTTTCCAGTTTCCTCCTTCCTTGCAACCAGTTCAGATCAAAAGGATCAAGAATTATTGGACAATTATCAGTAAGGCAAATACTGGAGTAGTGTCTGCCTGATTTCTTTTAGAAACCTACACTCACCAAAACCAGCTTTTTCTGCACGCATTTCAAATTGCTGCAGCCAGAAGGAATGTGGAAAAGGGTTATGACAACCCTGTGCCTTCTTCTTGTCTAACACCCTCTACTCCAAGAAAGCACCATATTTAAAAGTTTCTGAATACATGTGGGCTACAGGAGTCACCCAAAACCACCTGGCAAAAAAAAAAAACAAACTGGCAAACTTTGCAGACCTCAATCAGACCCTTCTGCTGGAAAATACATGCATTCCATTCATATCATCCTCCATCACTATCTGTTGTTTCTTTCAGTTCATATTTGCCTCTTAAGAGCACTGCTGTCTCTCAAAAAGGCACAAGTATTTCCATCAGAGGCTTTTAACAGGTTCAAAGACATGAACCAGTGCATTAAACTTCATTGAAGACCTAGTGATTAGCAATAGCCATGCCACCCCTTCTCAGTAAAATGTTGGAAGAACACAAGATTCATCACTTTTACTATTTTAAGCACAGTGATAACAGGCACACTCAGTACTTGGATAGGTGAAATGCTCCAAAATTGGAAATGCTTTTACTGTTTGCAAAACTAACTTCTATAGGGCTGCTAAATGTCTCTACTTCTACAAAGAGGCATGGTCTGCAGTCTACCACTAAACATTTAAATCATTTTTACAAACATAGCTTGCTATTTCTGGAGAGCAGGCCAAAAACCAGCTCTATCTCTAAAAGACTTTCTAGCCGGGGCTTGCATGAAGACGACCATCTCCATGGCTGCTGGTCTGCAGCTCAAAAGACATCAACCACACTGAAATGCAGAGACATTTGCACAAGCAGGATTCTTATCCTGCAAGATCACCCTTTCTGAGATACAAGATTCAGCTTCCTGACAGCTCTTACATTACAAGCCCCAGAAAAAGCAAAGAGAAATGCAAAATCAATCAAAGCACTGTCAACAGTGTCCAATTATGTAGCAGTTTTGTTTTGGTTTGCTTCAGTGGCCAGCTGGGACTGAGCTGAGATAGATGATTTCATCTTGCCAGAGAACTTCAGTTGGCATCCGGAGACAGGCGTGGATAGCCAGATCCTTTACTATTAACATACATAATGAACCCTCCAGAAACAAATCATCACAATCGTTTTTTAAAGATGATGCCAAATACTGAATCTCTATTGACATGAAAATGAGTTCTGCAAGTCTTGAACGAGCTGATTTTTATCTACTTGTAGTGTTTTAATATTGACTCCAAGTGACAGAAAAATGGCACATTAGAGAGGTGTAGGTGATCACTGGCCTTGGATGAATGCAAGACCTGACTTAGGTGCATCCCAGCCATAAAATGTTGTTTTTTTGTTTTTGTTTTTTGTTTTTTGGAAGATGAACTCCTAATACTGCTAAAAAAGGGGCAGCAATAAAACATATTGCCACCTGATGCTGTGGGTACATAATTTATCTTCACCCTACAACTGTGACTGACCAGATCTGACACCAAGAGTGAAGCTCTCGTATACCATAAACTTGATTAGGGATATGCTTCTATAATGAATACCAGTGGAATGGTTAATTTTTCAAAGGGGTGAATGATCAGTAATTACTGACAGTAATTTCATTCTTTAGGAACATATTTTCTGTAGTCACAACTTCTGGTTGGCAAGCCTGCCATAAACAATGACTTCTACAAAGATGTATGTGTGTACTGGTGTAACTGACGATTAATGAAGACTGCTTTGTATACATAACTTTTGTTTCAGGTCAGCATTTAATGATCAGGTCTACATTTTTGATCCAGCACTATTTACCAGGAGACTTTTGACAGAGACAAGAAATCCTCTGAAAACTGCTCAACACAAGTATAGATGCTGCCCTCCCAGACTGAGCTGCTAAGCTCACCAAATATTCAGCATGAATGGAGTACTGCAAGTTAAAGCCTGCTATACAGTCACTTCCCACAGCATCCTCAGCAGAGTCATGCTGAGCCTGCAGCAGAAGCAGAGTACATGCTCCAGAATCACTTCAAAACAACCAGCAATAGTGGTAGAAATTAAAGTCTGCATGTGTTTATTTTAATAAAAAATATCAGTGCTAAGATCAGCCTGGCTTGCTGAAGAGCTGCATGCCCCAGTCACCTCACCAAGAGGGATGATGGGAGACAACAAGTTTAAGTGCACAACCCATCAGACAGACTATCCTGGGGATGTTATGAACCCACCTCTGAATCTTAAAACCAAAATTCCAGAAGTGACTGTTGTAAACTAGTTTTTGCAATGCTTTTAAGTAAGGCAATTACAAAAAAAAAACCCAAACAGGGCTCCTTTAAGCCACAGGTGTAAGTCAGAGCAGCAGCAAAGGATCTTTTTATTTGGTGGAAATGCTTATGGTTACTTGGAACTCTAAACCACTTAGCATTTGCACTGAACCATAAGCTCACCAAGGGCTATTTATCACAGCTAAAGGAACAGTGATTAATGAAGTACAGAAGCTGATATAGGGCTTGCACAATAATAATCAAGTGTCCACAACAGATTAAAAAACAGGCATTTAATTTGGGTTCTGACTTTTTTTAATCTTCTGGTCAGCAACTGGGATATTTCTGAGAATCCTGACATCACAATTCAATTACAAAGTCTAAATATGGCTTCTACTAGAAAAGCATGAAACCCAAGCTGCTCCTAGACTGTCCTTAAAGATTGTTTTACAGTTCTATAGATAGAAACCAATTATAACGAATACAGTCCATTTATATTGATCTAACAGAAGCTACTTCCTAACACTTTCATTAAATTGGGGATCACAGAAACAAAAGTGAAAACGAAAAAATACGGTTCTTGGCATGGCTAGCTCACCCAAAGTGTTAGCCTTATTAATGTAGGATCAGAGCTACATCAGCAATGAACCTTAAGACCAAAGAACCACCTGCCCAAACCAAAAGGCATCACTTAAACTGTGAAGGAGATGATTTTTTAAATAGTCTGCTTTAGAAGGCTAAAACACCCATTCTTATGTATACTGATAACTGCATTGGCTTCTGATAAAGATCTGCCTGATGTTGCCTAAATGATTGGGGTTTTTTAAACTTCTAGGTACTGTTTAAGAAACTTTCTTCCTCTACTGCATGCTTGTCAGTTAATTCATATACTGATACAGAAAACACTGAAAATTAAATGTATTGATACGATAAAAGAAAATACAGAAGCAGATTCTGATATGAGTTACTTCATTGTCTTCTGTAACCCATGATGGGCATCACCCATCATCCTGGAGAAAGTCTCCAAGTGACTCTAATTTTGTAGATCATTACATTTGGGTTTGTCAATTACAGGCCCAAAGAACAACCAAGTCCCACATTAAAACTCAGGTATACATCTCACCCAAAGTCTGGCTGGTACTTCTCAACTTGTTTTCAGTATGACAGAAAATAAAATGCTGACAGTATCTTGCATGCTTTCACTACAATTTTGAGGTTAGCCAGAGAATATGATGAAAAATATAGGCTAAAGGGGCATGTATATATGGCTCAGTAAAGAATAGGAAAGGTATTAAAAAACCCAATCTAACAAGAAGGTGGAAAGGTACCTAGTGCAATCTCTAATTTTTGCCAGCCTTCTTGTAAAGTGTTTGCCATGTTTACTTACCTGCTGTTTTAAGTACTAAGCAATTCCACTGTGGCAACCTCTGTGCTTTCTACTCTAAGTTTTCTAGGAACACCAAGGTGGCCTGGGTCATCATGGGTAAAGCACAATAAGGATGTGCAAAGGGGTCAGTGAAAATGAAAGACCGTCACAATTTGTGTGACAGTTTAAAGAACCATGAATGATTTAAAATGGTAATAAAACATTTAATCTCTTGCTTTTCTAGTGACCAGCCAGTGCTAATCCTCCATGGAAAGGAGACAGATTCCTGACAGTGCCAGCTCAACCAGGGAGCAGTGGTACCCCCCCAGCAGAGGTACCCCCCTCACTAAGCTCTGCACCCACATGACTGACAGAGCTGCCCAGACAGAGCTCAGTGGGAGCACAGTGTGACCCCGAGCTGGACTGCAGGGAGTGCCCTGCTCTTCCCCCAGCACTGGCCAGCAGCACTGAGCATCCCTGTGGGAGGGGTGCCCAGCTACAGGAACTCCTCTGCTTGGTTCATCCAGCTTGGAGTGTCGCTGAGGTTCAGTCAGCTTGTCCCCAGCATCAAAACTGCCTCCATAAAGGAAAAAAAAGACAGGTCACTGACATGAGAGGAGACTCCCCTCTAAAGGGAACAGAAAGCTCCCCATGCAGACCAGACCCACTTGTTAGGGAAGGCTGCTGACTCCTGTAGCCCTGGTTAAAGATGGAAGAGAAAGCTTCCTCCCGACACAGCCTTCAGATTATTATTCATTAGGGATTTTTCAGGCGTGCAGAACTGAAGTCCCAACAAGAAGTCTGAGGAAAACCAACAGACCTCAGGGCCTTGGGACAACTGGTTAAGGGATCAGAAGCACAAGTAGTATCCTCCTCTAGCCGTGTAACTGCAGGGGGTGATGAGTGAAGAAACGAGAGAGCCAGCAGATCAATCAATACCTGGCTCTGAGCCTGGTGTCACCAGCAGAATTTTTGGGTTTTGATAATGGGTAGGTTTACACAACAGCAGGTCTGCTGGAGACACCTGTCTGTCTCCTTGCAGAGGAGTTAGCAGGGCTCACTGACAAAGCTTTAAACTAGATTTGAAGAGAAAAGGAGGTAAAAACCAGGCTCACTGGAGATAAGCCTGGGGACAGCACACCAGTGTTTGAGGGCTGATGTGCTAGTGAGGTCCTTCCATTTGGTGTCTCAGTGGAAGCAGGGGATGCAGATCCATGTGGCAGCAAAGCAAACAATGATATATTAAGTCCCTCTGGATATAGTGATTATGAACAGAGGACTGGTGAGTGATCTGGTGGCTGAAGGCCACTCTAGGCACAGCAATCATGAAATAATTTTTGATTATTGGAGAAATTGGCCTGTTTAAGGAACTGGTTGATAGAGTCCCTTGGGAGGCATTACTGAACTGCCTGTGGGTAGGAAGGCTCTCCAGAGGGATCTGTACAAGCTGGATCAATGAGCCAAGGCCACTTCTATGAGGTTCACCAATACCAAGTGCTGGATCCTGTGTTTGGGTCACAACAATCTCAAGCAGCACAACAGCCTTGGGGCAGAGTGGCTGGAAAGCTGCCCAGTGGACTAGGACCTGGGGGCACTGGCTGACAGCAGCTGAACATGAACATGAGCCAGCTGTGCCCAGGTGGCCAAGAAGGCCAATGCCCTCCTGGCCTGGATCAGCAATGGTGTGGCCAGGGGGACCAGGGCAGTGATTGTCACCCTCTGCTCAGCACTGGTGAAGCCACACCTTGAGTGCTGTGTCCAGTTCTGGGTCCCTCATGACAAGAAAGACACTGAGGGGCTGGAGTGAGCCCAGAGAAGGACAGTGGAGCTGGGGAAGGATCTGGAGCATATGTCCTAAGAGGGTGGCTGAGGGAGCTGGGGTGGCTCAGCCTGAAGGAAAGGAGGCTCAGAGGAGACCTCATCATTTCACAAATACCTGAAAGGGGTAGTGAAGTGGGAACTGGTCTCATCTCCCAGATCACAAACAACAGGACAAGGGGGAAGGCCCTCAGGGGAGGTTTAGACTGGATGTTAATTTCTTCACTGAAAGGGTTGTCAAGCTTTGGGCTGCCCAGGGAAGTAGTGGAATACAATCTGAAGGATGCATACACAGATGGGGCACTTAGGGACATGGTTTAGTGGTGGACTCAGCGGTGATGGCTTAACAGTTGGACTCTACAATCTTAAAGTCTTTTCAAATCTAAAGGATTCTATGATTCTAAATAAAGGCTCACTTGTACTGGTATATGATGTAAAACAAAACCTCCATAACCCGAGTTTAGGAGCCAGCAGAGCCTTAAATTTCTTTCTCCTGAGCCTAGCTTTTCTATTACTCTGAAAAAGACACCATTAACCTGCAGGACCATCTACACCTACAGAGAGGGACTGGAGAAAGCATTTTGAATTTAGCAGCAGATATGCTATATTACCTCAGTGTATACGATACATAAATAACTTAGTAAACTTTTTGCCTTCTGTTTTCTTTAAAAACCTCCACCTCCTTGTATGAGACTTATCCCTGCAAGCAGAGGCTGCAGTTGAGACAACAGGCCCATGCAGGGTGCAAGCTATGGTTCATACACAGCTTCACAGCCCTGCAGAAGCTGTACAGGGTGGGAGGGGGTGGCAGTTGAGGATGCTCAGCACTGAGGAGCAGGTTACCTGGCCCACCACAGCTGGAAGCTCTCCAGAAGCACTACTGTGAACAAAATCCTGCCACACAGCAAGTAGATTTGGGAAGAGTCACCCAGAGATGTTGAAAAAGCAATTAGGTGGTTTCTCCAGTTCTTGTTGAGAGGATGGGATGTGACAAAGATAGTCCTCTGCTGCTCATTCTGTCCCTCACTGCTGAAGGACCAGCTATCCTACACCACATGAACGCTGTCACAAGTGTTCCCAGTGTGTCTTGGGGGAGTAGGGAATAACAAAGGTCTTGGGTAAAAGTTTCGTCTTAATCAAGGAAGGAAATACTCTGAGCTCCTCTGCAGCAGCTCCTGCAGTTTTCCCAGCACCAACTAATTCTCTATTCCCCATCTAATAGCTGAGAAGAGGCCAGGTCACTGTGGGTGCATTTTGCTGAGCTGCTCAGTTTCCATCTGTCTGCATAAGCACAGAAATGGTGGAAATGTTGTTTTGTGCTACCCCAAGCACATTAAGACAACTTAGGCAGCAAGAGCAATGTGCTGATGAGGGCTCTTCACAGCAACTAACCCTGCTTATGCAGAAGGTGACGTTGAGAGTTTATACTAGAGGAATAAACAACTGAGAACATACTGCTGGAACAAAAGGTGCTGGAACTGGCCATCTGATCAGTGATTACAACATTTCCACTGGACTTAGTCAACTTAAGCATCAAGTGCACTCGTGACTGCACACAGCTAAGCAAAACACCAATTTAGACATATTAGCAATCTACCTTTGGCTTACTTCAAAAGCCTTTACCTTTCTGCCAAATTCAAAACTCCACAGAAATGATGAATTTTAAAGTAAGTTCAGAAGCTGATAACACAGAAACATAATGCCTTGAAATAAGTCTGACTTGCAAACAAACCATTAAATGCATGACTAATTTTTCTACTTTACTAAAAAAATACTGGGCTCTTTCCCAGCACTGCCTGAACATGACCAAATTTAATTCAATTCTTTTTTTCTCCTTACAATAACATGGAGCAAGAACAGACACAACCCTAGATTTTATTTTGTTTTGTTCCAGACAGACAATCAGTAAAGAATCCAATGTTGCTGGGGGGATAAGCAATAATATCTATAAAGCCTGAAAGCTCAATCAATGCTATTACAAACTACTGCAGAAATTTGTCTACTGCATAGTGTTACCGTAGTTGGTGACAAGCCTTCTTAATAAGGAGTCTAGTCAGTGAAAGAAAAAGCTGTATCCTTTTTAAATACTGCATTATAGGTTTTCAGTAGCATGAAGCAGAGATGAAGACAGTACTACTCAGTTCATGCATCTGGCAGACAGTTTATCAGAAGGCACAACACACCTGAAACTGCACTGCTCCAGCTGTGTATGCAGCCAGGCTGTTGTGTTTGGGATGCACCTCAGCAACCCCCTGTGCTCTTCAATTTTCACTGGTGTGATCAGGCTTCAGAGCTCAACCTATCACATGCCTCTTTGGCAGATTTCCTGGACACAAACCCTCCCTCTATTAATTATTTGCAGAAACGGTGCCCTACAACCCTGCTTCTCTCATCCTTTCCTTCTTCCTCTGCTCCTGCCTGCTCTGGACAAAAAAAAAATCTAATAGTTAAGAGACCAGTAAGACAAGTCCAGCTGAGGGACTTACAGGCAGGCTCAGGTCAGGAGTGCATGATCAGGAGTTGGACTTTACTGGGTTAAGCCAAGCATACGCCAACTGTACTGCTAAAATATTCATGGGTTTGCACTTATGTTACATAAAAAGAATAAGAGATAGCAGTTTGAGAAACTGGTGCTTACGTAGACTGCATCCACCCTCTTTCCCTGTCACACAGTACAAGTCAGAGTGCACTACAACAGCCTTGGTTCACTTTCATACCAGGCTGTCCAAGCCAACTGAGGCAGGATCCATCCTTTTCTGGGGCAGCACTTTGGATTTGTTTAACCATGAGGTTTCCATGGGTCAGCCTCTTTCTTCAGCCTGTTCAGGACCTTCTGCACAGCCTAGACCTCCGTGGTATCACTTCTCACCCTCGCCCCAGTTTGGGGCCACTCACAGCTCAATAAAGATGCCTCAAACTCCTCCAGGAGTTTGTCACTGATAAAGGCATTTGACAGGGCAGATGGTAGGACAGACCCTGCAGCAACATCACTTGCCACCCGACTCCAGCAACTATTTAAATGGGGAATTCAGAGACTGAACATAAACCTCAAATAATATCTTGGGAGGCTGCTAACAGACACTGGGATTAGCAGGAGGGTCAGGAGCAGGTGCTGGGCTTCCTCAGCACAGGGTGCCCACATACCTCAGTGCCTGGACTTCCCAAGCACCTGTGATGGTACCTCCAGAACCAAAGTTGAAGGCAAAAAGAGCAGAGAGGTTCTGGGTATAATAGGAAACAGCCTCTCATGCAGCTCTTTCTGGGGGGCTCTATGAAAGTGACATTACCATAAATGCCCAAGATGTCCAAGGCACACACCAAGCCTTTCACCACGGCATACAGAGCTCTGGGTAGGCATGTGTGCATTCCTCCTAAAGCCTTTGCCATTTCACTGTTTTTAATATGACATCCTGGTCACTAACTACTCAACACAGACACTCAAGCTAAACAAAACTGACAGTAACCATGCTGGGAAGGGGAGGATGCCTTGAAGAGGAAAGGGTTCAGGAATAGGCAGATAGCATCCCGCAGAAATAAGCACTCTCTGCCCCTTTCCACAAGACACTGCTGTAACGATGTCACCAGGAGGAAGAATTGTTGTAAAAAGAGTCAAATGTTGATACAAGCACCACACTGCAGTGTCGTGCATTGTTATAGCTTTAAAAGGATACTTGTTCAATCATTTTTTTGTTTTTACTTCATAGAAAACTCAAAGGAGGGACTGCTCCAACGTTCACGAATACTAATAATGTTCAAATTATGCCTGAATGCTCTTTCACTCTCTTGTTCATGATGCTGCCTGGAAAAGTCACTCATGGAAAGAAATAAATCCTTTCTCCTGAAGGGGAAATGGTACAAATGGCAGCAGGACTCACAGAGCTACATACCAGCGTGTCATGGGAAGGACCAGTGCAAACTTGCTTTGACTCTGGCTAAGAAACAGCTGCTTTTGAGAGTAACATGTGGTAAACACTTTTCTCTGGTGTTGTCATCTTAAAGAGCATTCGGGTGTGTTACAAAGAGTAAATACACATGGTCATGCACAAGGAGTGCACACGCACAAGTTGTACGCAGTATCTCAGATGTTACACCATTGGGGAGAATTTAGGAAAACTTTGCAATTGATAAGAGAAGGGCACTATGTAAAAAACATCAAAACCAAGTGGAGCAACTCAGCCATTGCTCTCAACGGCCAAGAGGAGCTACTGCTGTACTAGAGCTAGTGGTCAGTCCCACAGGCACAACAGCAAATGCCTCTGGATCTCACAATGCACTATGGCACCACAGATGGGAACTGAAAGGGACATGAGCAGGGCTATGTTAAAAGACGCTTACAGAAAGGCAGATTGTCACTCCTCATTGAGGAGATAACTGGGTGGCACTTCAATGCATGCACTGCTTGATGAACTAGTTTATGAATGGACTGAGGACATTAATAAAGTATTAAGAAGATCTAAAGTAAGGCTCCTGTGGATGTGCATGCTCCACACCTCTCTCCAATGAGACAGCCTGCGTCCTCCATACATGTGGGGGGCCTGCAATGGTTGCAGACGGAAGGTGACATCCGGTTCAAGGGCATTAAGGCTGACACCAAGTACACCAGAACACACATCGGTTCTTGTGCACAGGCCGTTAGATACAATTATCGCAGGTACTAGTGACGCACTGCCTGGGGCTGACCTCGGGTTCAGCGTGTACTGAATATGGAGTTTGTGGACTGAGCAGGGCTGCACCGTGGACACAAACCCGCGCAATCCGCCAGCGACCCATCCTGCCGGACTGCCGAAGTTGACACGGAGCGAAAGCCCGCACGCCCCAAAATGGATGAGTCATAGTTTACACTGCCCATCCACTTGCCTCCAGGAGCAGAGCATCGCTCTCCAGTAAGCCCAGCACAGCGGGGCTCGGCCGCACAGCGGGCTCGGCTGCCGGAGGCAAGATGCCCGGCTGGAGCCACTGCGCGGGGCCACTCCCGCCGAGCGGGGCTGCGGCTTCGAGCTCGGTCCGCGCCGCGCCGCTCTCCAGACGCCGTCA
>JANPWX010000080.1:2880652-2917629 GCA_024734555.1 Trochalopteron elliotii | reverse complement strand
GGGGAAGGTTGATGACCCTCCCGCTCGAGGGTGCCTTGGCTTGGCCACCTGCGAGCCCTTTGCCGCTACTTTCTCCTTCTCTGGTGGCACAGCTGAAGACCAGGCGGTTCATGTGGGTGACCAGTGGAAGACTATCCCATGACAAGGGCAGCTCCAAATACAAATCCTACGGAAATAAGCCCAGCCAACACTCTTGTCATGGCTTTCTACAGGCCACTCACCAGCTGAGCGTGTCCACCTGCTGCCACTCCTTTATACTATTAAGGTTTCCACCTCTGTGGAGCAGGAGGGACACCGGTGTCCTGCTCCACCTCCGCTTCAGAGACTGAAACAATGAGGATTTCACACACTTTTCCCTAAAACAAACACTTCTCCCGGTTTCATTTTCCCCAGTTTTACCCTGACGAGGTTGTCCTGGAGGAGGGCCAGCCCTTGCCAGAGCACATCTGTCTCCCAGGCGAATGAGGCTTTGTGCCGGACCTCGCGCCACAGGCAACATCCACAGCACCAGTCCTCAGCTGTACTGCTCCTGCTCCCCAAGCCACCCAGGTATCCCCAAGGTCTGTCCTCATCAGAGCAGACAGGAAAAAAGAAGGAATATTAATTTTCCTTCCAGCTCTGCTTTTGCTGGCAAAGGCTTTTGCAAGTGTCATAGAGGGGACTCGATTAGCACACAGCTCTGTGTTCCCCCTTCAGAGTCAGACAAAACCCAGGCAGCTGCCTTGGCCATGCTGTCACAGATACCTGCCCATGTTCAGCATTTGGGAATATGGTTAATGAATAGCACAAAGGAAATACCAGTGTGCTTCTAAAATGGCAGCTCACTAGATTTTCATCTGCATTTTCCATACATTGTCCAAATATTCTGTAAGGCTGCTTTTATTTAATGTGCACAGGTGCAGTTATTTGAATAACTGTCATTCACTGAATAATGTGCAAATATTACTTTGCTTAAACAAATGGACAGGTAATTGAGTTGCTATCATGTAGGACATTTCAAATTCTTGTAAAAGCACTACAAGTAGTATCATACAGTATCTGGTATAACATGTAATCCTTCCACCATCGTTAGAGCCTATTTGGACTTATTAGATATTTGGGATATAGCCATTGGCACAGTTTGGTTTTCTTTTAGTTAGCATTACTTTTAGCCAGAAGAAAAAGGGCTACTATCCAGTAATTTTAAAACTTGCAGGGTTCTTGTCACAAAAGGTATTGAAAATAGTTTTCCTGCAGCCAATGTATTGGAAAGTTCTAGTCAATAAAAGATGTTTTTGACACCCGCAATCACTTTATGAATTTGTAAGTGACGACAATTTTTAGATGTCACTGAAATTACAGGATATGAAGTGATGCTACACTGTGATCTCATACACACAACATGCTCTCTAGGACAGCGAGGCTTGCCCCAGAGGCAAAGTCACCATCCTCTCTCACGTGGCCTCAGCTGCTCCCTGGGAGCTGGTCAGGTATCACTTCTGACAGCTTCTCAATGCCTTTATGGGAGAGAAGGCTGGAGAATCTCTTTGTGAGGCACAGTGCTATGAGACAGTGTGTGCTAGGCACACAATTGTATGTTGAAAATACACATCGTAGCTTTAAACAAGGTTTTGGAACTAATGACTACAGTAAAAAAGTCATTTGTATTCCCATAAATGTATAAAACTGTGCAGTTTAAATTATGATTATTGTTCTATTACTTATGGTGAGTAGAAGGGCATCATTAACAATCTAGGAACAGATGCACCCAGAGCAATATTGTGCATATTTATAATAAAATTATAAAACTATCAGTTTACTCACAAATCAACATTACAAAATAGAATGTGTTCACATAGTCTTATGGGAATGTTGTTAAAATCCATCATATGCAGTAATGCAAAACAGGTCAGCTACAGGCAACAACACAGTATATAAATATTGTCTACCTTGTTGAATATCCAATATTTTCCTGTAACTACGTCCTGCCAGAGAGATTAGTATAAAAGAACAAAGCTGCCCCCCAGCAGAGACAAAAAGCTGTGTCACACTATGGAAGTCATCCAAAACAATGAAAACTATGCTCCTAATAGAATATGGACTGCAGACCACTTAAGCAGTATCACAGAAAGCTGTATTTGGAAAGGAGAAAATGCTTCATACAGAGGAGGATGCAAATCCAGGTGTTTTGTGACTGCACTGCACAGAGTCATCTGCTGGCAGTGACAGGGAGAAGAAAATTGCTTTGCAAAATGTACTTGAGGATGTATTTGTGAACAGTGCATTCGCTTTCAGAGAAAGGAATAGGTACTGAAACAGGAGACAGGGTTTAAAAGTTATGACAGAAAAGTATTGAGTATTGAGAGTGAAATTTTATCCATTTGACAAAAAAAAAAAAAGTAGCATATCAATAAGATTTTTATGTTTTTTTCAGAGCCACAACTTGAGAACAGTCTGCAGCTCTGTAAAAAATTACCAGATGAAGGGAGTAACTTCCACAAGGCAGAAGGCAAGCAACAGGCTTAAACTGTATCACGGAAAAGTACAGAAAACTTTCTAACAATAAAGAGCGAAGAAAAAGATTGCCTGGTAAAAATGTGCAGCCCCTCTACCAGGTGTTTTTAAGAAGAAGAAACATCTGCCAGGAGCAGAAAGCCAGAGATGGGGAAGAAGGATGGATAAGGAGAGACCCCTTCCAGTCCTGTGATTCAATTATTGCTTTTACACTGGATACTGTTGTTTTAGTGAAAACAGCTATGTAATAATGAGTCTAACGTGCCCAGTAGCAAATACATGACCATTACATGGGTCACTGAAGGTCAAGAGATGGCCACTGCTGTTGAACAGTTTGTGTGACCATGACAAAGTAGAATTTGGATCACTGCTGAATACAAATGCATACCACACAGGCAATTGCTCAGGCATGATAGGCAGCTGCAAAGCTGGAAAACATTTCCCATTGTTTGGAAATGCTGGAACATCACATTGTCCCTAAAACCTTAATGGACATCTTTCACACTATTAATGAGATGCTACTTGAAACTCCAAAGAGTGAAAAGCCAGGACAAGACAGAAACAGAACCACTCGGTCACCAGCACATCCCATTATAACAAAGGGAATCTGCACCAGAAAGATGGAGAGACACTGAATTTCACTTATGAAAAGGAATACAGGTTTAAGTGATTTCTTCAGTTCAATAGAAAACTGTGCAACTGCTGCACACCAAATGCCATTATTAGCACTGATCTGCTGGAAAAGCTCCCATTATGATTAGTGGATCATTCTCTTAGAAGAGGTACATGACCAAGTCTTACAGCCATTGAAGAGAAAAATGTTACTTTAATCATGCCTTAGATACACAGTGATTTAAACGGGTTTTCACCCAGGTAGTTGTTAGAAGTTTTCTCTTTCTCCTCTTCTACTGTAAAAAACCACAGTGACTCAGTGAGACAGTATTTGTACTAAATTATTAAGTGTCTGGGCTCCTCATTTAGAGAAGCTGAAGACATTGGGAAGGCAACAAGTCACTTCACCCCACTGTATGGACAAGCTCCCAAGTGCTTTTACATTTTCCAAATGCTAAACAGATTTGTTTGCCATCTATTCTTTACATAACAGATCACTTCTGGAAGGAGACACCAGAATAAGAGACCATTTATGCCATCCACAACTTCTCCTGGATGGCATAAATCAACATTGCATCTGCCAGCCTGTAGAGAACTCCTTTTGGGGAGCAGCATTTTCCTTTGCCTGAGCTGAACCCGTGCTATCTCAGAACCTTACCGAGGTCAGATGCATTCTATATATAGCTGGTTCAGGGGAAACACAATATTTGTTTTGTCTATTATGGGATAATGATCTGGGTGTTTCCTCAGCTGGCATTTTGCATCCTGCAGAGAAGGAGGAATTCCCAAGAACTGACAGCTACACAGTTGTTGGGAGACAAAGCTGTCAGAGGGTGATTCTTTGCAAGCTTTGGCAGCATTGTTGCCGTGACACATGGCACCAAGCAGCCTGGACAACATGCAGAGGCACAGGGCATTCCTCACATTTGTAGTCTTCCCACATGTTTTGTTACAATAGATTGCAGTATTGTGTAGAACCAGAATCAACTTCTGGATTTGCTTGGCTGAGCAAACAGATCACTGAGGCAAGAGCTGCAGGATTCTGATTGTTTACCTTCTATGCTTTTACCTCCTCACCTTCACCATGCCTTATGACCACTTTTACCCTTCTTCCTATGCTGGAGAAAAGTCACTCATTGAATTAAAAAAAAAAAAAAAAAAGGTATGGGTTAGGTACCACAGTTATGACCATAATGAAAAAATGAGATTAGTAGTCTGTGGAAATTTTTTACTGAATTACACAAGTTAACGTGTCTCTTACAGAAAATGATAGAAACTCACAATTTGTGTCCCTGATGGACAGACTTCCCAGAAATATGCCAGAAATGCTACTCCAGCTAAGAGGAGGAGACAGAACTAGGATAAGTGCTTTGCAAATGGCTCTTCTTGTGACTGCAACACAACAATAAAACTACTTCTGCTATCAACAGCATTTTTAATAAAGTATGCTGTTTTATAAGCTTTGCAAGAAAGCATCAGCTCTAGCAGCAGAAGGGGAAATTCCCATTCCATGGGAATGGAAATGCCATTCATACTTATGCAGCTACTGTTCAATGGGTCTCATGAATCCAAAACCAGCTGCTGTGAAGTGCTGTAAGTGCCCACTGTGGGGCTTCCTGAGGGAAGGGTGTGATAAAGCCTTTGCTAAATCATGGCTGCTAAACTGGGCTGCAGTGATACAAGAGGAAAAATGCATATGCTGTGTTCTTGCCTTCCCTACCCTTCATATCTATTATCAAAACTATGTCTTGATTGCCTAAAAAAGCAAACGCTTAAAAATGCTGATGGATGCATGTTAATTTTTTTGAAAGGATCCAAGCCCTTCACAATGTGACTTGAGTTTTCCTTTAATGTTTATCCTAAGACTCCGTTTTCCTGTTGCAGA
This sequence comes from Trochalopteron elliotii, assembly GCA_024734555.1. Lineage (NCBI taxonomy): Eukaryota > Metazoa > Chordata > Aves > Passeriformes > Leiothrichidae > Trochalopteron > Trochalopteron elliotii. The sequence goes on along the minus strand of JANPWX010000080.1, from coordinate 2,912,639 downwards.
GCCAGTTGAGCAGCTGGCAGCACCCCACAGGTGTGGCAGGCTGTCCTTCCCTCACATTGCCTGAAAAGCCCTCACAAGCTCAGCGGTTAGAGGCAGTGACATTTGGCTGTAGCATTTTTTACTTTTCATGGTTTGCATTTCTCATTCCTTCTAAGAGCCAGCTGTCTGAGAATTAATTCACATCCTTTCTTATCAGTTAGGCATCTTGTGCCTTGATTTATAAAAGCTTTGTACATTTTTTGTGTTGACTTGGTCAATAACTTGCAAATGCAACTATGAAGCTCTATGTTTACATGAAACTTGTTAAAGTGGAGTTAGCTTTTATATCTGCATGAAACAATATATGTGTGCATATATATAGATAGACACATTTCTGTATGCACACAAGTCAACAACTTTGTGATTTTCTTTGTGTTCCTGCAAAGGGCAAAGAGTTCTTTTGCCAGCTTCCTCTGCACCAAGATTAGTGCTAGAGACAAACAAGCAGACTAATACATTGCAAATCAAGCTAAGAAAGTTAAAGATTTTCAATAGGCTTTTCTACCAAGTTTATTAATATGTTGTCCTAAGTGTCAGAGTTAAGAAGTTATAAAACAATGAAGGATACATGTATCAGCTACAGTATTAGTGTATCCAGGTGGCAATAACTCTTGCTATAATTCATTACAGAACAGGCTTGAAATGATCTTGTCTTCTTCAAAGGGGAATGTTTAACAGCTGTTTGCCCCACCATGGGGGCACAATGGGTAGGTGCTTCCATAGGAGGCAGATAGCATACAGTGAGTGACACCAGTTGGAAGGCTTGAAGGGGCAGTGGGTGATCAGTGATCCACGTGTTTCATTTGAACTGCTGTTCCTGATCACTTGAACAAGAGGTTTCTGGATACCTCAAACTCACCAGCTGAAATAGAATGGAGAAATGTTGCAGCTGAGGTGCAGTTCAGAAAGGGGCAAAACTACTCTCAACAATGTCACTGGCAAGCAGTGCCACCACATGTGACGTGGTGATCTGAGGCAGCACAGAGAACACTGCCTGCAGCAGATAAACCTGCAGCAGATAAACCTGCAGGGCACAGCCTTCAGTAGATAAACCTGTCCCCTTGATACACCTAATGTTTAATTCTGAGGGGATGCTGAGCTGAAGCATCTGTAGGCTTTAAGGTCTGTTTTCCAAATGTCAGCAAGAAGACCAGAGCTTATCTCTGTGTATTTGATATTAGAATGATGTATCCTTGTAGTGCAAAATCTTTTGTCATGATGTCCAATTTGAACCTCTCAAGACAACTTCTACCTGATTTACCCTTGATGTCTATTGAGAAGAATTTGTCTCCATTGTGTTTTTAACTGTCTTTCAAGTACTCATAGGTTGCTTCTTTAGTTCCTTTTTTAGCCTTCTCATTTCCCAACCAAAGAAGTCTAGCTCTCCAAATCTGTTTCCATGCCACATGTTTCAGACCCCTAATTGTCACTGTAGTCTTCTGCAGGGCAATCTCCAGTTTCTCAATCTCTCTTTAATGGGGCAGCTCCAGACCAGAGACAGTATTCCAGATATGGCCTCACCAGTATCACATAGGTGGAGATAACAATTTCTTTTGGTTTACTGGCCATGATCATCCTGGTGCAGCTCAATACACTATTTGTATACTTGCTGACTTTGAACCTGGAGCCCACAGTAATCCTCAGATATTTTCTGCAGGGCTCCTGGTTAGTTCCTATTGTGTACAGATCTACCCAGTTGCAAATCTTTGCAGTTCTCCTTGCTGACCTTCAGGAAGTGCTCAGTTTTCACAGGATCCATCTGAATTCTCCCACCAATCAGTGCAACTCAAAATGAAGATTTCCACCTCAAGTATATTCAAACTACAAAGAGAAAAAGGTAGATTAAACTGATTTACTGCTATTAAAATCAACAGCAACCTTCTATACATAATACAAACCCTCCTATCCTTTCACTTGGTTAGGAAGAATTCTAGCCAAAATCAGCTCCTTCCTTTTAGTTCCATGGAAATATGCCTGTATTTAGCTCCAGGGACCTATGTCTAGTTACACCAGTAAAATACCTCAATCACCTTTTCTTGTGCTGTCTTGAAACTGATGGCTATGAGTCCTTTTTCCCCCTGAAATCCTGAGGACTTGTGATGACCTGCAAATTACTGTTTGCTATGTGCTACAGGTGTTCTGCACCAATGCTAACACTTCTGTCCAACGTGCTGATATTTAGATTTCTCTGTCCTTCTACATTTGATAGGAACTTAATATTTTGTGGCAATCCAACTGCTATAATTCTAGGTAGACATACAAACACTGCTAACCACGGTATTGGGAAAGGAATGAGTGCTGTCTTAATAAACAGCTAGGAGAAGTCAGCCCACATGAATATGCCAGTAACTTTGCTGACCACATAAATTCAGTCCTGTTTGAAATGCATTTGTGAAATCAAATGCAGAGGACCAGTTATGCTTTTTACAATCTAACTGCAAAGAAATCAGCACTGAAAGAAAAGGCCTCTCACTGATTTCTCAGAAAGCTGTAATAGAAAATTTCATGCATTTTGGCAGTTCTACTCCTTACTACTATAAATACATATAGACTAGTGCCTCAAAATGCTCATATTCTTATTCCTTTCAGGATCAAGGAAGAAATACCATATGGTAATAAGTACAGTAAGTGAGAATGGAAGAAATTTTATTGTGCATCTATATAAAATATAATTATTTAATGATTATGATAATACTTTTAGAGAATGGATAGATTCAAAGTATAATTATCTGCTCACTTTAACAGATGCATTAACAGCAGGAATGGAACTATATACTTACTTATTCTTTTCAGTTACAAATAATATAAAACAGCTTTTTAATAACACAGGGGAAAGCATTCTTTCATTTATTTTTCACAGGAGAAAGACACATTTTTAAAGATAATTAATGGTTTCAGGTGACTCCACTTCTGAGTAGTCTTCTTTCAAGACCTGAAAGTCAAAGTCTTGAGGAAGCACCTTGTAAAAAGCAGCATCTGAAGTATCCTAAGTAGGACATACCACAGCATTACTCATTTCTCAAAATCTCTCCAGAAACAGTGAAGACGATAAGACAGCGTCATGTGGGAAGCATTTTGTAACCAATAGTAGAACTGCTGTGTATAAAATGAGTCTGTAACCCAACCCCAATGAGCAAAGGGGATATATCAATAACTGTTGTATTTTGACAGCTGTGTGAGGTACCAGATGACCTTTGCTCTGTATATTGTCACCTTCTGATTAGAAGGGGAGTTACACACACACACAAAAGTAACATCGTGATTCTAAAATATTCTAATATGCAAGACATAACTCAAGATCAACCAACTGAAAATACGTCTTTTTCCTATTTTAAATTTGGCAAATATGAATCTAAATGTCACCATTTTACTCTCTATTCTCTTGTTCACATATAAGGCTTGCTTTCCACAATAGACTACTTTAATGGGATTAGTTACTAAAGTCAACAGGAAAAAAATCACTCTTTCCAATAGGGCCTATTTGAATTTGATTCTTTTTTTACCTATGCATCAAGTTAAATCTTTTTTAAAGAAAGAAAGAAAGAAAAAAGACATGGGTAGTCAATAACCATATTAATCCGTGCCAGACATTTCCAAAATTCATAGAAAGGGACCTAGAAGGTCCTTGGCTGGAAGGGACCTTTAAAATCCTCTAGTTCCAACTCCTCTGCCATGGGTAGGGACACCTGCTCACAGCCCCATCCAACTTTAAACACTGACAATGATGGGGCATCTACAACTTCTCTGCATGACCTGTTCCAGGGACTCATCACCCTTCAGTAAAGAATTTTTTCCAAACATCTAATCTAAATCTCTCTTTTTTTAGATTAAAACTATTCCTTTTTGCCCTCTATCTTGCCTCTGTAAAAAGTTGCTGTCTCTTTTTTATAAGCCCCCTTTAAGTACTGGAAGCACACAGTGAGGTCTCCCTGGGGCCTTCTCTTCTGCTGGCTGAACCACCTCAGTTCTCTCAGCCTGTCTTCATAGGAGAGGTGCTCCACAGAAAAAGTTGTGCACACATCTACCCTGCACGGGCACACCAATCTCCATTACATGCACAATGTTAAATTGAGTAGCTGTATAAAAATGTTGGTGCCTACTGATGCTATTTGCACATTGTGAACTGCAGCAAGTGTGGGTTTTTTGATCGCTTTGCAAATATAATTCTACCTCCCCTCTCTCTCCTCAACCTTTCCTTCCAAAATACTTCACTTATTTTTTCCTAGTGGCATTACTACATAATACTACATAATCGTTTTCTCTTTGTGTCTTTCTTTCAAGATCATGACCTGCACCAGCTACATGCCCCCCTGGAACAATGAAACTGTCAAGGACAGGAAAAAAATGTGGGATTTAGCACATGAAATTTGGAAGCCTTTCCCGAAAGTGATCATGTTGACTATGGACATCTGTGTCTTCAAAGTGAGATGCAAAATCCACTTCTTTGATCTAATCCTCTGCTCAGTAATACCACATTTATAAACAAACATGCACCATATAAAATCAATATTAACTTTCTCCTGTTGAGCAGGGAAAGAAGAAGGCTCTTTCTGTGCCTGTTTTATTTTTGGGATGCAACTGGACATTACAGCAAAGAGACTCTTTATTTAAGGACCTAGATAGGTGGAGATTTTCAAAACTAACAGCACATTGAGCACTGCCAGTGTGGTGAGTGAGTCAGTTTTTACCATTAATGCCTTACAATTCTAACCACATATTCAGCTGAAATCCCACCTGAAATCTGCCGATGAAAGCAGCTTTAGCTTGATCACAGCAATGACAGGGAATGAAGATACACATCAGGCTGATGAGCACTAAAAAGTAAATTGTTTGTCCAGATGGAAATCAATAGCTCTCTTCACAGTCTTCATTCTTTGGCAAGCTCAGGAGCTTTGGATGGCAATTAAAGCTTACCCAGCTGCCAAGTGTCCTAATTACACACACAAGAAATCCCACATTTCACCTTCTACCTGAAACATCACTTGTGTCACATTCATTAAGCTCATTACAGTCAGACCTGCTGTTGCTAGCACTGATGTATATTTTAACACAAAACTCCCAATAAATCCTTGCTTGTACCCAGCCCCACCAGTGAGGAATCCTCCCGAAGCCCTACAGATGCTCTGTGGTGGTCACCAGCCTCTGTGCCACACAGAGATTTTCACAAGGCCCTTCAGGCAGTGAAGGGCTGCCTTTTCCCTCATCCACCCCATTTTCAGTGTTTTTTACCTCCCACTGAATTTTTCAGCCCACCCTCCCTTGCTCAGGGCAGTTCCCATTCATCACTGCCCTCCTGACTACTTGTCCATTGGCCATTTGTTTCTTCTGCTCACATTGAGCTTCCCCGAATCCCTTCCAGCCATCACCCTGGCTGCACAGGATCTGCATTGCTGCCCACATTTGGGCTGTGTCCAAGGTGCAGTGCAGGACTGTGTGTGCAGGGCACCCACAGTTACCTGCACAGGCAGGTATTCCCAGGCAGGCATGGCATGGGCTGTGTACGGCATCAGAAGCCTGCAAAAGGCAGTGGAGACTGATTGCATTTTGATGGACTTGTCTGATTCTCTTGGAAATGAAGCCAAATCTTTTATGTATTTTGTAATTACAGTGTTCATACATCTTTTGTGAATTGAGGCAGGTCTGGGTTCTGTGGAAAGAGCAGATTTTACTTCCCTTATAAGGAAAAATATAGCAAAAATTTCACATAGATTTTCATAATTACTTTAATTTTCCTGGAATGTTTTTGAAGCTGTATAAATAAAAGTAACTAACGGAGAGCTGAATTTGAGCAGTGCAAAGAGTTTCCAGGAATTCCTCCTAATTGTCCCTAACAGAAATATGCATTTTTTCCAGAAGTTTTCAATAAATCAGGTCTGAATCTAATGCTATTAGTGAAGCTGTGCAAACCATAATAATGAAAAGAGCCAGTAAATCCTAGACCTCTTATTTTATCATGATGATTAACATTTTTTTATTAATTATATTGGGAAAACCCATTTAGTACCCATGGTTTCAAGAGCAAGGGGTTTAAAAAGCTCCAAATAACCAAAGGTAATATAGCATTCTAGTCAGCTCAACAGCTCCAGACCACATTGCCCAAAACATCCTGTTGTATAAATCAGTTTGTTTATGCACAAAATGGTTAGATTATATTAAAAAAGACTAGCTGAACAGGGTTCAACAATATTCACCAAATAACAACTAAGATGTGGGAAACATCAAGGGAGAAAAGAAAGGGCCAGAGGGCACCCATCAGTCCCTGTGAGGCATCCATAACCTTTTAATTTACATCTAAGGAACAGGAAGGTTAAAAAGAGTATTATGAACATTATAAAGTATTTGCTTGTGTTACACTTTTTTTTTTGGTCACTTTAATAGCATTTTGGTTGCAATTTATTCTCAGCCTCTCGTACACTGCTATGGAAGGGCAGAGAGGCCTTAAAGGTAGGCATAAACAAATTTATACTGCCAGAGAAGCACAGGAGCACCTTAGAGCTAATGAACATGGTCTCCACTATCAGAGAAAGGAAAAATATTGAACAGCCCGTACTACTGTTGATGCAAAAAGTAGTTAAAAATTTCACTGCATCTCAGTGTGTTGTAGTTCACCAATAAATGCCATACAAATGACAAATGTCATTTGCATACAAATATATTTGTATATTTGCCATACATATGGCAAATGACTTTTAATACAAATAATTCACATGCACATAAACCATTGCAAATAAAGCCTGAGGGGAATCTTCCTTGAAGGAGAGAAAGACCAGCTGTCCTTCATCAGTTAGGCACCAAAGAGATGCCTTGCTATTTCACAGAAAATATGAATGTCCCAGTCAGTTCTAGGTGTGGGATCATCTATCACAATAGGCCATGTGCCATCTCTCACACTGGTGAATTGCTGTGTAATTTGCAGTGCTGTGAACACAGTTTGTAGTTATATTTGATAGGGCCACAGGACATAAAATACATAGTTTATTACATATAGCTGCTACTGCAAATTCTTATCTGACATTAGCTCCTAGAGATTTTCCAGCAGTTATAAGGAAGAATAGGGGAAAAAAATACATGTTCTGAACTTTTTAGGAGACTTTATTTTTTAAAAAAAGATGTTTAGGAAAAAGAATTAATACTGTCTATATAGGAATGTTTTACTAATACTATTCTTGTTTTGTTGTCAGTTCAACTGGACAACATCCCAATAGGACTAGTGTGCCAAAAGACACAATTTTTATTTATTTTTCCTTTTTTTAAGGTCTAGGGCTGGCAGTATCTGCTAAGATATGTCACAGCAAGACCAGTTTTCTTCTCCTATTTGCAATGATTTGTAAGCACTGCTGTCAGGCAATATTTGGGTCTGGAAGCCAGCTCCATGAAAAGCGATAGCTTATAACCTCTTATGAACATTTTGGGTGCAATATCTATCATGCTTGCTGACTATTGTGACAGATACTCTCCAGGACACAAAGCAAGAAGGCCCTTCCTGCAGAGACCTTCACAATGGAATTTGAGGAGAGAGACCCTAATCACAGTGCAAGAGTACATACTCTGAGATTCCCTGGGGTTTACTGTCATTAAGGAACCGGAGGCTGCAATGTCGGCACGCCAATGCCATCCTCAAACCCTGATCTCAGGGAAAGGCTGAATGATTGAAGATTAGCAACTATTTAATCCATTTTGGCCTGGAAAGAATTTAAGAAGAATGAGAAGCTTGAATCAAAACTTGAGTAAGCCTGAAGCTATCTTGACATGTTTGTGAAATAAATTCCCTCCCGACACTTTTCTATTATTTCAATTCTTGGATCATCATTCTTTGCATGCTGGGACCAACAATGCCTTTTATTGTAGCCTGCCCAATTTTCCTCTTGCACACAAAGGGAAAGCTCCCTTGGTGAATGCCAGAGGCAAATACTGATTTCTCAAAAAGTTACATGGGAGAAGTATGCTTTGGCTTTTGTTTGCATACTGTAAGCTTCAGCCACACTGAGAACAGGCTGAGTCATTCATAAATATGGCCTTTGGACTTTAAAGGTCATCTGTGCTTTTCATAATAAAAACCTGTTAACACAGAATCATCCTGGCAAACACAAACAGCAGTTTTAAGTGAGGTATCACAAAGGACCCACCAGGATAAACATTCCACCCATAAACTGTTGCTCTGCAGTCTACAACAAGCAGTACCAAAACAAGAAAGAGTTTTCAAGTGAAGGTGGTCTCAGAAAGGTCTAGGAAAACCCATGATATTTTTCACATACCGTAGGGAAGAAGAAGTTTACAGAAATTCTCAAACAGCTAAGTTTGAGAATATGTAGACTTCTGTCTACAGGTGGCCAGCTTAGGAAAGAAGTGGCATGCAAAGGACCAGCTCATGGACGAGAAGACTTGCAGAGAAACAAAAAGGGCTGGTTGCAAATAAGAGAATAATATTTGAGGCTTAGAAAAGAAGCCCAAGCTATTTTCCAAACATAATGAAAAACTCAAACTCTTTCAGGGGCTTAAGGGCATTTAAATGCAAATGAATTCCCTTCACTCAACCCAGAATCAAGACCTGCTTAGAAATTTTTGCATTATTTTCTGTTGAGTAATCATAACATTTGAGCATCCAGCATAGTTTGGGAAAGGGCTGTGAGCATGGTAGCTGGGTGTGCATGGGATTATCCCCTGTTAAATAGCACAGATGTCTGCTCTAAATGTCATGGCACCTTCACAGCTGGGCTTTGTGTACATCTGTTTAGTGGAGACCAACTCCTTTACACATGTGGCTGAATGCCAGTACTCGCTGGAAATCTGCTATTTTTATGAAAATTAGTTAGAAATATGTAGAAAGAGTAGCATGGAGTTACTTTTATACAAGAGTCATAACATTTTTTAAAATTTATGACTGAGATTGGGGTTGATGAAAGGCTGTGGGATGACAGACAGACACCAGTCCTCCTGGGAAGCAGCTGTGCCTTGTACTGCACTCTGACTCACCTGCCTCCTAAGCCCCTTCTTTTCCATTCCTGCCAGGAGTGTCACCACCTCCCTCCATTCAAGCTCTCTGATTCAGGCAACTTCCACTTCTCCTTACCCTTTCTGTCCTCCCAAAATGTGTCTAGGCTCCAGTATTTCTCTACAACTCTGCTGAGAAGTCTGGGCTGATCTGGTCGTGACTGCAGCATGGCACCCCTTCTGCCACCCTTGCTCTGGGCCACCCCACTGCTTTGTAATGTTTTTTTTCTGATTGCCCAGCTCTGGGATCCCTCAAAGCCACAACTCCCCATGGTTCATCCAACCTTCATCAGATTTGGGCTTCTCAGAGTAAGCCTGAGGTTAGTGAAAGCTGCCCTAGGTCCCTGTGACCTCAGTATAAATGCCTTTACCATCTTCAGATCTACTTCTTGCTTCTCCTTTGAAAATCCGGCCCTGGCCTCATCAGACTCTAATACCATCTCTGATACACACACCCCTGGTGCTCCTTCCAGCCTCACCCAGACTGATGTTCTCTTCTCTTTCTTCTGTCCCACCTCTCCATAAGGAAATGTTTTGCTAATTCTGCTCAGTTTATCACATCTTATCTTTTAAATCCCTCCTCAAACTCTCTCTCACCAGCCTGCTCACAATGCAAACACAGTAATGCCAGCTTATTTGCTTCAGCTTTATGTCACATTGTAATATGACTTAACTCTTTCCCTGGGTGCTTGCCTGGTGCGGTGCCAAAGGAGCAAGCTGGGGAACAGGACAGGTTTCTGAACAAAGGGGAAGGCTGAAAAGGAACCAAACACTTCTCCCAGCTACCCATATCAGTTAGTACCACCATGGTCCCCATCCCCAGGTTCTTCATACCCTCTTCTATGAGCTCTTGGTCATGCTTAAATTTGCAGTATTAGGCTCTCTGGCCAGAACACTTGTGCCATCTCCAGTAAGAGAGTTTCTCTGAAAACACATAGCAAACTTTGGAAAAATTTGTTTATAGTGTTTGATAAATGTTTACTCGTGCTGATTAGGAGTGGCACTATTCCTATCCCAGTTTATTTGTGTGTGATTAGAATTATGTATCATTTCAGATGACTGCCTCTTAGACCAATTGAAAAAGCCAGTGCTGGAAGCCTTCAAGGCTTTCATGTGAGCATGTGAAGATGGAAAATGAAACAAGAAGATAGCCACATTTTAGAGTATTTGGACAACTGGATTTCTGTTGCAGATATCTAAATGCTGATATCCCTCACACCATATTTTTTCCCTGCTCTATACCCAAAAAGACAGCAGAGCTATTGTCATAGTTTCTATATTTGAACTTAAGGTTTGAGCCTGTAACCTCTGTAGATTATGAAAAGGTCTATCCCTAGTGAAATATGTATTTAATTTGTATTTGAAGTAATTTCTTTTGAAACTAGACCCAGGTTTATTTTATACAGAAGCCTTAAGGATGACATTTTCTTAAGCTTCAAATTGTACTCCAATGAGTAAGATCTTATTTTAACTTGCTTATAGGGATTTCTCCTGGCAAGTGGCTGCAATGTGCTATTTTATTTGTAGTTAATGTCCTGAAAATCAAGGCATCACAGACATGTTTTCTCCCCTGGTATTAGAGCACTAGTGAGGAGATGTGCCAGTGATGCCTGAGTGAATTTATGAGACAAGCTGTTATGAAGATGGAAAACAAGGAAAGAAGTGGCTGTGGATGGATGAGTGAGCCCATGTGGGAAGAGTGCTTGGAGTCCACACAGGACACACCATGGGGTAGCTGGGACCTGCAAACTGAGAGACATGTATTGCATCAGTCATGAAGAGCAAGATGAGTATCCCAGGCAGGCAGCAAATGGGCTGAAAATGAATAGCAACAACTGGATACAAATCAAATTTATAAAAGCATGCTCTAAAGCTAAGCAGAGAGATACTGACATCATTTAGAGCCCCAGCTTAGGCAAGTGATCCAGACTAGAAAGTCCCCTGAAAGCACAGGTCTCTCTCTGCATTTTAATACACAAAAGCAAAATTCTGATTTAGGCAATCACCTAAGTGTATTTGCCTGTATCTTCAAGCAATGTTTTAAGTTCACAAAGCAAGGGTGATAGCCCAAGGATATGTCATTTCCCACAGAGAAAACTGAGCTTAGGAAGAGCAGATCACCTTTCTGCCTTGATCCTACACATACTGGTGCTGACTCAAGGGAGACTTTCCTAGGAAAAAGTGACAAGGAGGATGAAAATAAAATAACAGGCAAAAGGAAAACTGTGGAGACAGGGTGGGTATGTTCTGGTTGCCATTAGGAGAAGCAGGTTAGGGATGGGTATCTTCTCAAGTGTTAATACCTCAGCAAGAATCTGACCTGAAACACAGAGCTCAGCATTGCAGTAACACATTTTCTGTGTCTGGATCTAGGGATCCATTTCTGCAACAGAGCTGGGGATCTTTAGCTGGGACAGTTTTCCCACCCCTCCTACCCAGTACCCAGGCAGTCGCCTCAGAGCTCACCACACACAGGTACAGGATGGAACTTGTTTTTAAAAGTCAGATGTCAAAAGGACACCTTTTTCCTCTCAAAATGGAAAACTTCTTGTACTAGAATCAAATAATTGAAAAGTTGCTGAAACAAGAGAGTAACAGTTAATCCTGCCCAAAGGGTAGATCTAAATTCTCCCTGGAAAGGCTACTGCATTTGGGATTATATATAGTGGTTAACCAAATATTCAAGGGACATTAGTAATTACCATAACATCCCACCACTTACTCTGTCAAATGCACAATTTATGCAACAAACCCATAACTTCAAAAGGAATTTGTTTACTTTAAAAATAGTTGGAAATACATTTCCAACCCACAGTTTTTTCCCCAATGCCTTCCTGTCCCCACCTCAAAAAATGCGTGAAAGGCTTCTAGGTGTTTTGTGCAAACACCTTTCCCAGGGAATTTTCCCTCAGTGCCATTCATTTCTAATGTGTGCCATGCCAGGGCACACAGCTCCTTCCTTTCCCTGCTGCCCTGGCAGAGGTGTCTGCTGGCTACCAGTGGGAGATTGCTGCTCCTGCTGCTGGCCCCCAGGCCCAGAGCCCTCCTGCAGCCCTGTGCATCCACTGTGGGGAAAGCCAACAGAGCAGGGAAGATGGTCACAAAGAAAAAAAAGTTGCTGAACTGAAATCAAACTTTATGCTGTCATTTCTAAAAATCTAAGATTTATGAAAAATATACATCTGGAAGGAGAAATACATCAGGTAGTTGCAGATATGTGTCAGAAGCGAACAGTTCCCACCCTTCTGCAAAAACAGCACCAGCAATTCAAACACCAGAGGGGTACTGGGATGCAGGAAAGTTCCCACTTCTCTTAGCTGCTTTACTCTGGATTGCAAACAAGCTGCAGCCCTGGCCAGACAGCCCCTGCCCATGGGGGGCAGCTCCTCTCCATGGGAAAGAGCCAGCTCTTCCTCCAGGAACCTGCAGCTGTCAATGGCAAACCAACCAGCCCTTATCGTTGGAGGCTACACTGACTCAGGACCCTAAAAATAAGAGAAGCTGATGCCAACCCCTGTGCTCTTGGATCTCATAGCCCTGATGCTGAGCTGACCCACCACTCCTGGAGCACTTTGCCAGCCAGGTGCTGGCCTGCCCAGACTTTTTGTAACCCGTAGCTCTGCCACATCATTTAGGTGTCACACTGCTAACTGAACACTTGCTCTTTAAATCTGATGCTTATTTGGTTGCTTGCTTCTTACCAACACTCTGAGAACAACAGATGCTTTTAGGAATGAGGGATCAGGATTGGTCCCTAATAATGTCATGTTTTTATAGAAACACTTCACTTTATAATGGCATTTATTTAAGACTGTGCAATATTTATAGACAAATGGAACAGAGCAGTGGAATAAAAATACACTTTATAACTTAAGTTTATGCTGTTAATTGACAGTACTGGTAACCAAGAAAGCAGTAGTGCTGGGTTATATAATTTTGCTCAATCAGCTTGACATGTTAGGCTGAACTTAACTGCCCCCCTGAGCTTGTGCCCACTGCCTTCACCAGGGCCTAGGACAAGGTTTCCAGTCTCTCCCTTCCCTGAGCACAGGCACAGAGCTGGCTGCTCCTTGCAGCATGGCACGCTGGCCAGGGACAGCCTTGGCCACACGGGAGGCAGCTCCCATGCCCGGGCACAGCTTGTGTCCATCTGTCCCCCTGCCTGCTCCCTGGGCACAGCATCACCTGCAGAGCTCTCCTGACCACCCTTCTCCTGCCCTGCTTTCTGCTCAGCTCTGCATCTGCCTTTGATGGCTTTGCAGCTGAGCCTGTGTTGGCAGAGGCTCATTACTAAAATAACTCTGTAAGGCTTAAAGAAAAGATCTTGCAAAGATATGGGAACTGAAAGCCCCACTTTGTTCATATTTGTCTTTCCTTGACAGTGTGCATGCCACAGGGCTATCATCTTGCTTCCAGGCTGAAATAGAAATTCAGTAATGCATACTTGGGAAGTTCTGTCACTGCAGTAATCATTTAATAGTGACAAATAAGACAGGGAATAAAACAAACAGATGGAAAATGGTCATCCCCATCCATGAACACCTGCTCTGGGATGCAGTCTGTAATGATCTATATACACGTTAAGAGACAAAATTACTTTACCACCTGTTGGAGAGTATCTGTTCAGCTCTGGAAATCAACAGTCTAAAAAGTACTTAGTCGTAGTTTTGAAAATAACAGATTATCTCATTCACAAAAAAAAGCTCTTGAATTGGGAAACAAAACAAGAGTAAAAATATTCCTTAAAGAAAACCAGTATTGCCCAAGACAAGTCACTGACATCATAAACTTCCAGGACTTTTTCCAATGTGTGTTATTGAACCTGATTTTGTTCAAAAGAGGCATTCTTCTGACTACAAACAAGGTAGAACCTTCCACACATTTAGTTTCCAGCTCTTAATGCATCTAAGCAGAAGTCAAGAATTTTAAAGATTCTTAAGTCTTCTGAAGCCCATACTGAGATACTTCTGAAAGGCAAGGCCAACCTGATGGTATGGATAAGTAAGACATTAGGGTCATAATAATACTGGCAGGCAAACCAGTCTGAGTACAGTTTATATTAAAAAAAAAAATCTTTGCAAGAAGACCTTGTACCAGTTCCCTCAGAAAAATGAGCTGTGTTTATTAGGTTTTTCCACAGAAGTGAAGAAACGAAGCAAAGAAAACATGCCTCTATTCAACAGAGCCCTCCCAGCAAAAGCTTCCAGTCTCCATCCTTCTGCTGGAATGTATTTTCATTCCTGCATTTTGACAGTATCTCCAAATGCAGACAGACAGAGTGCTCTTATGTAAGACTGGTGTGGCTTTGTGCTATGAAGTCCCAGTTTGGTACAATTTCAGCTGTTTCTGTACATGAGGATTTTAAGACTAGGATTTCTGGTCTTTATTTGTAAGCAGGACAGATTTAGGTTTCCACAAACTGAGTAGAAAGAATTTTCTTTCCCCACTCTCTACCCTCCTTTCTGGTGTTTATGGGAGAAGCAGAATAGGTCCTGAACATGCACTGATTACATTCTCTTGTCTTTTTGAGTGCATAAAACACATTAAAACAGCTCACTAGCTTTCCCCTGAACAAAAAGCCCAGGTAGACAGCATCATGTGACAATTAATTTACTTAGGCAACAATACTTGTGCACAAACAGAACAGACATAATTGGAGCTCTGGACTTTGAACTGAATCCTTGATGTCCATCAATGTGTTTGAAAAAGATTTAACAATGGTAAGGAAAGAAAAGCAGATGTAAACAGGGGAAGAAAATTGAAAGCAAGTGGGTTGAATTTTGGTGGTGATTATATAAAACAAGTGTGAGCACAGAGAATATATATAAAAGCCTTACTGCATACTTCAATATCAATTATAAACCATCATTCTAAAAATAACTTTCCCGGCACAAAAACATATCCACAGGAGGAACAGAAGGCTGTTATATAAAGGGATTCAGGGTCAAAAAGGAAGGTCCAAGAACAGTGATCTATTCACAAACTCTGAATTACTTCACCTCTTTGATGGAAAAATACAGGGCAAGCATAAGGCTTTCTCACTTCATGTGGTTAAAACTATAAATACATTCTCTGCTGACCTGCAGGTACTCACTGATGCCAGGCAGACTAAAAAGGGAATTCTTGCCAGCCTTTCACTCCTTGTTTTTGATAACAGGTACATGTTCACAGTCTTTAGCCACAGCGCAGTTCAAAAATTACCTTGGGACTTTTACCAAGAATGGTGCCTATTTTTACAACCCTCTTGCCTAGATCTGTGGGATTTTCCCCATTAGGTAATTGCTATTTTAAGAGTAACTTGTCAGCCAACATGAGAAAGATGAGATCCAAACTTTGCACTGTTTGTGTCACCATCTTGAGTCAGTAATTGGTAATGCTGTAGAACAAATCAGTTTAGGCATCTGAGGCACAGAAACAAACTTTGACCAAACCAGGCACTGTCAGTAGACCTGGCCCCAACAGAAAACCTTTCAGTGTGTTTCAGATGCTGCCTACTGCTTTTTGGCAGAAAAAACTAATTAACCCTGTATCAAGATGCAGTCAATATTGCTTCTAACCCCTGTATCAGCCACAGGGTCTTGGAGTCTCTGCAGTGTCCCCCTGTATTTGCCTTTCTTTGCAAGGGGCTTTCCTACAGGCACATGTCCTGCTGCTGCTGGCCAGTGTTGAACTTAGAGCAATGCAGATTGTGAAAGACTTCAGCTGTATGGGAAAGAAATTGTTATTTTTCTTCCTGCACAGAAAGGAATGGATTCAGCATGTGCCAGACTGGCCTCTTTTTTTCCCTCTTGACAACTTGCAGCCCATTGTTTATCAAATGGCACCCTGAATCTTCTGCATCACATTTGCTTTGACTAAAATACTTCACTTTAACTAACACAATGAGTATGATGGCAAACAAAAAATTTTAAAAAGCAGGACTTCTATGGAAACAAAGTTTACAATTTCCCACATAGATTAGATGCTAATTATCCTAATGAAATAAAATATTTGCATATAACACTGCTGCTCTATTCCAGATGAACCCAGAATCTCATGCTGGCTCTTTTCAGTGTGACATCTGATTACACACATGCTGTAATCACCTCACCTTCTTGCCTTCTGACCTTTTTTGTTTCCTCTAACTGAAATGAGAATATTCCAAAAAACACCTGTGTCATCCTCTGCACCAGGGAGTTTTGGGGCAGGCCAAAACATGATCTGTGTCTCTGGCCCACACTGGGGTGATGCTCTACTGCATGTGATCCTGTGCCATCACCAAGCAGAGAACCTGCCAGCAGCTCAGTGGACACAAGAAGATTTTTGGCTGGACCCCAGTGCACTCCAGGATGACAACTGCTACAATTTGTTAATAGCTTGAAAAATTTAGAGCAGTCTTAGCACTGCTCCAAATCCTCTGAGGCTGCTTAATCCTCCCTGCTGCACTGTTGTGGCTATCAGAATCCACCCCCTCAGTCCTCTCCAGTGAAACCCTTTTAATTTTTGCCTTCAAAGAGGCAAATTTAATAAGGAATTCCACATGCAGTTCATGAGGACAGCTGGAGACCCCTGCAAGGGCCTGCCAAAGACAGGCAGTTCCACAATGCCCTGCTGGCACCACTGCCTTCTGTGCATCCTTCTTATCCAACCTCCACTCATCCTCACTTGCAATAAAAAGATTTTTAAAAATCTCATTCCTTAAAGTCCCTGCCTGTGAACTATCAGACTATCCTGTGGGGTTGCAGGTGGCTGCAGCCCTTCCAGGCTAATAGCTTTGCTGGAAAGGACTAATGCATCAAAGGGTTCAAATATTTACAATCCTGAAACAAGACCAGGAGACCCAGAAAGGGTACTTGTACTGTAACATTCATTTAGCATCTTCTCCTAAAGACAATATTCATGTTTGGGTTTTTTTAAAAAACAGACAAACAATATTGTTTTGAACTTACTTAAAAATTTCTTTGGAGATTTTTTGTTCAAGCAGCCACATGATCTGTACTTACTTACAGAAGGTCTACAGTGTTCTTGCTTTGGGTTTTTTTAAGCAAGCTGTAATTGTAAATAAGGCCTCTGATGACTAAAATGGCATGGGATCAACGTGTGAAGCTTTTTCAGGCTGTTATTAGAACATCTAAGAAAACCTGGTTCATTTTTTCCTCTGCCTCTGTGTACAGCAACAGAGGAGAGAAAAACACTGGGAAGATGTTGGAAAATATAATAGTAAAACTGCAAACACTGACAGGTGGACTCAGCGAGGTAAATCTCTCCATCATTTTGTTTTTAATGGACTAGATTTGATAGTGAAGCACTGCCTTCCTCTCCTGTTTAGGAAGGAGCCTATTTTCAGAGGAAGATGGAAAGGTCACAGGGCTGGAGGATCAGAGGATGGCATTAGCATTTCACTCAAATTCCTTAGCTCTGTAGAGCCACTTCAGTCACCTTTGCCCTCCTGCCTCTCAAACCCTCCCAGGGACCCCTCCTGCCAGCAGGGGTGAGCTGGCTCAGCCCAGGCTGTGCATGAGTTCATCCCCAGGAGCAGCTCACACGCCCTGTCCAGATGTGTCATTTCTGGGCAGCAGCTTGGCCACGAGCTGCTGGCTGCCTGCTTCAGCTGGGCACAGCACTCACACCAGCAGGGAGGTGGCAGCAGACAAGGACAGCTCGGGCAGGGCAAAGAGGGCACTGATGGCACCTCCCCAGCCATAACCTACCTTCTGGGGGTGCTGTGTTTGTGATGGCTGCCAGCTCCCTGTGCCCAAGGCAGGGCTGTACCCATGGCCTTGCTGTGCACCCACACTGCTGGTGGCCGTGTGGGACCATGGGCAAAATGAGTAGCACAGTTTCTTGTTAGGAACATTTGAAAGCAGTTTTAGAGAAATGTATCACATTTGGAAAACTCTGTGTCACAGAGCTGTTGTGTTTCTCGAGGGAGGAGACAGGAGGTGGAAGTGCAGTTTAACACAAGCAGGAGGAAAAAGCTTGGCAGTGCTTTCAGCTCCACAAAATCTGAGCTGCTGTTAGCATGGATGGAACAGTGGTTGCCCAAGCATCCAGGTAATTTTTCCCAAGCAATACTCCTGAAGGGCTATTTTTTTTTCTTTTTATTTTTGCTGCACAGCATCTCCCAGGTCCTGTGCTACTACCTCCCATCACTCTCCTGAGGACAGCAGGACTGAGGGGCAGGAAATGTCCCAACAGGAGCCCAACCCCAAGAGACAGCACCACCACCCACAGCACCCCTGACCCTCTTCCCTTCCCAGCTCTGCTGGCTCTATTCCCAGCGTGGATGCTCACCCTCCCACGGTGACATTAAACATCCCCCACAGTTTCTCTGCATCACAAATGAGCTGCAAAACTGCCAGTGAGAGAAGAGGAAAGAACACCTTTGAACTCCTGCTCCAGTCTCTCTTCTCTGGCAGCCAAAGCAAAGCAGAGCCTTCCCTCAAATTGCAGCAGCAAAGGCTCACCCAGGGGTGCTGGAGGGCATTGGGGTGGGTCCAGCCACGTCTCCATGGCTGGCCAGCACAGCCAAGCCAACCAGATGGAGTGTAGAGGAACAAGGACTGCTCAGTGGTTTTAAAAGGGGAAATTATTTTTCTGCCAGAGCATCCCAAGGTTCCAGCACTCACCACACCATCTGACCATGGGCTACATTTAAAACATGCTTTCTGGCTCTTTCTTGCCAGGGAAAGGATATGAATAACAAGCTGGTACAGCCTTCTTATAATGCCACATTTTTCTGGTTAGTAAAATCTCTGGCAAAAACATGAAGAACCAGATGGCTTGCAATGTGCCAGCATAGCAGATGCAGGCTGGATACCTGTATGATGACAGACAGCTGGACATCACCTTCTCTAGCAGCACCCTGGACTGTGAAACACCCTGACCCTGGGGAGGTGGAAAGGTAAGGTGACTCAGAGAAGACGTGTGCCCATTTTCCAGTAGCTCTTCTACCAAACCAAACACTTGGAAGCACTGGTGGAGCCATGAGCAAGTTGTGGGCAGTAGAACTAATGAGACTTCATTTCCTATGGATTTGTGTCTTGTGGTTGGACTTTCCAGTGTCTGAAGACCTTATGAGCACCAAGGAGACACTCTCTGTGGTCAGGGTGTTCACGGCCTCTCCCTCTGCATTCCCACCTGGGATTCCTCCTCCAGCCTTGAACTGGAGCTGGGCTCAGGCCATCAGCTCTCCCAGGGCATTGGCAACACCCTCTTTCCCCAGCTCCCCACCTTCTCTTCCTGGGCTCTGCCTCTGGCTTAATCTCTCGGAAACAAATACTTCCATTGCGTGGTTGGCTAAAGCAGATCCCATGGACTCAAAAATAGAGGGCAGTAGCAGGCAGAAGTGACTTACAAAAACGTCTATAGTAAGAAAGCCAGCATAACAACTTCACATAAACATTAAATATAAAGCAGGAGCAGCCCACATCCTTGAGACTAGAAGCCACAAATGAAAACTTTCTCAGGGCCAGGAGATGTTGGGCATGTACCACACACCCCTGAGTGCTCAGGGCAGCAAGGGAGAGGGAGGGAGCTGTGATGATGGCTCCGTTACTTCCCTGAACATTGTCACTATTAGCTTCCCAAGCTCCCCCTGCATCTCTGGAAAGCTCAGCAGTGCAGTCCCTGCTGTTCCACCTCCTGCTGTGGGTGTGAGGGTTAGTGAGCATCCCAACCAGTCCACAGGTCACCCAGCACAGCAACAGGGGTGAGTGGAAAAAGGCTGGTAAACTCATCTGTTTGGTACACAGCTGGGCAGGCACACATTGCCTTTCCCACATTAAAAGTGGATCTGTTTTGCATATGGTGCTTACCCCCAGTGAAACTAATTATGCAGTGCCAGCAAGGAAACACTGAGCTTTGCTGACCTGCACATGGTTCAGGGCCATGGACTGTTGCTGCTCTAAACACTGCTCCACATTCATCTCTCGCAAGGGCACAGAAACTAATGTTTCACTGTGAAGATACATGACAAAATAAACTGAACAGATCAGGTGCAGAAACAGAAGGTTACCTAGCTCTATTTACAATGCTGGAGGTGTCACATGTCCAAAACTATAATGGAGTCACATGTCCAAAACTATATAGTTTGTAAAATAGACAGAAAATGAGGTCAGGCATGTTGTAATGGCCATGGGTTTGCTGTCAAAGGCAGGAGCATGGTGCAGCCACAGCACAGCATCACGGTTCCCCTGGAGGGGACCAGTGATTCCCTGCACTGGGGTGAGGAGTGATGCAGGCACGGCTCCCTGCATGCACACTGGGCAGCAGCCAGCAGCAAACGTGGCTGGGTTGAGGGAAGGGTCCTCCTTGTCGCCATGGAGAAGGAAGGGGCCACCCCCAGAGCAGCCCTGGCACCTCTGGAGTGTTATTCATAAGGCAGAGCCAGACTGATCACAGAGGTGCACACAAGAGAGACACCAGGCATAAACAGGAATGAGAGAGGCTCAGACTGGGTTTGGAATTCCAGCCTGAATTATCCAGTGATCATCTATTTTCCCTATGGCTTGGCTTCCCACATGTAAAATGCAGAGGCACATACAGCTAGCTTTTCCCACTGACAGTAGAACACATGCACTAAGACTGTATGGCACCAGAGACCACAGAGGTTTAAAAATAAATACCTTTTTAAGACAATGAAGAAAAAATATCCATCACATGAACAAGTGCAAAATTAGCTAGGACTGTGTTGTCTATGGGACAGGAATTCACTTTGCTGTCAAGCTGGTTTGTGGCAGAGCTGACTGGCCACAGGGTGTGATCCAACAACACATCCCCTGCTGCAGAAGACGACCAGGACAGCGGGACATGGCCTTGGCCTGTATTTACAGCTTACTCCATGCATCCCACACCTTCTTTCTTTGTGTGATAATCTGCTTCCCACAATATTTTTCTTCCTAAAATTAACATGAAAATGAGAGCAGAAGAAACATAGCCTCAAACTGCTGTTTGAACAGCCCTGGGTTACTAAAAAGTAAAGTAAAAAAAAAACAAGCTGAAGATGCTATCATCTGGAGTAGAAGAGGTTAGTCTGAGAGTCAGCAAGAGGCTTCAAGACAAGCTGAAGGAAAGATGGCTCTCCTTCACATCAACAGCAAAATGTCCCTCAGCAACTGAATCAGGCCCCCTCTGCACTGGAAATCAGCTTTCAGATGGGGCCGGCCACGCTTTCACATTGACTGCCTGTGCCACAGTGACACTGCCACTAACACCTAATTTATTTTGTCCATTTAGGAGACATCTAGTTATCCCAATTATTTAACAATGTGTAAAATTACAAACATATTCAACTACAATATGTTCCTCTTGCGTAAACCTCTCCTCTTGGCCACATACATAATGAAAACCCTGTTGAGTCAGTAATAAAATCCAGAAAGCTTTCAAGTCTCAGAACTGAATGTTCAAATTTTGTGGCTCACTTCCTTTTCTAACCAGACAGCAGGGCTGCCAAGAGAATTTCTGGGCGTTCAGCCCCTTTTGATATACATACACACACAAATATATATATATAGAACTCTGCTGGGACTGGCAGAGCGCAGGCACTAATTGTCTTAAATGCAGTTATGAACAAATGCACTTTAAAAATAAATCAGAATACTACTTGTTTTCATCTGACAGAACCGACATCTCAGACCTGGACAGGGAAAACTATCAGCTCCAGCTCTGTCAATAAATAAATATTTGCATTTCACTCCAGTGGAGGAAAAATGCAGCACTAATTTTGGGAACAAACCTCAAAAATTCCTGTGTGGAAATACCATGGCTCTTTATGCAAATAGACTGGTTGCACATGCAAATGCATGATTAAGGTACTGTGTGCATGTACAGGTCAGATGTGATCTAGCACAGCACAGGTTTGGAGGCTAAACCCTGCTCCTGTGAAGAGCAGAGCATCCTCACCCTGCACTGGAGCCAAACAATAATGAGTGAACTGGACCAATCACAACTGGGAAGATTTTGATAGCTAAACACAAGAGCTTTAAGGTTATAAAACACAGAACACTTGTGGATCCAGCCCAAAAAGACTAAATAGCTTCTAAATCCTTCGCACTATTTATAACAACAACCACCACCACAATTACATTTATTTCTCTTCAGAAGCACTGCCTGCTTTTGTATTTATAATGTAAGCAGCATATTAAAAAGGGGACCAAATAGATTTCACATATGTCAGTGCAATCCAAGAGCAGCAGCCATGAGAAGGGATGGCAAATATTCAATGAGTTTCATATGGCATGGAAATACAAAGCAAAGTTCAAGTCTGAGAGTTTTCCCACACTTTGGCTAAGTACATTACCAACAGCCACTGTTCAGGAGCAGGAGGATCCAGGGCATGGTGCAGCGTCCCCACAACACTCAGAGGTGCCTGTACTGCTGTGGGAGCAAAGGACCACTGAGTGAGAGATACAGTGGCTAATAAGCACTGGCTGAGGAATTAGACTCTGGCTCTTCACGTGACAGGCGGAGCAAGGTCATCCTAACCTACCCTGCACTCTGAACTGGGAGATTTTTACATCACTTTCATAATGAAATTTTTCCACTGTCAGTGGGCAATGAGTCAGAAGGGAGAGGGACGCTGTTTACTGAAAAGTTTTGGCTCTAGAGAGAGGAAAAGGGAAATATATAGGAGAGGCCAAGGATGGGTTCCAAGAAGAACATAAGAAAAATAAAACACAGACAAAATATGGAAGTGAAGGTGGAGGTGGAAGCAGAAATACTAAAGAGAAAACAAAAGGGAAGACACATCTAGAAGAACCCAGACAGAAAAACTGGATACAGGCAAAGAATAGCAGAAGGATGTAAACGGGAAACAGAGAGATGCAAAATGGGGGGATAAAAGGTGGTGGGTTCCCATTGTGTGCTACTGAACTACATGTGCCCTTTTTAAAAATAAATCCATTGCAAGATGACCCTGATATTATCAGGACACCATTCACCCTATCAGCACAGCCAGCTTGCTCTGGCAGAGGGTACAAAATAAAGGTACCTGACTAGTGAAAATCATGACATTGACTAAAATTATTGGAATCAAAAGGAAGACCCATTGCTCCCCACAAAAATACCATTCCTCCTCTTGAGAGGGGTCAACCTGTGCATTGTAGCTGCTCTGCATATGCTCCTATCATTCACAAGAACCCATTGTATTCTCACTTCTGCTTCAGGTACCTTGTCCTTAGCACACCCTCCTGATCCTCAGGAGTCAGGCAATAACATCTATCTCCTGTCTACAGAGAGACATTGAAGCACAGGGAGATGAATGACCTGTCCAAGACCATGCTGGCAGACTCTGGAAACTCAGAGTTTGAACTCAGCTCTCCCAAGTTCCAGGTCAGAACTACAGCTGCTAATGAGAACTAAGAAAATGTAAAAAATGCAAATGAACCATCTTGAAAGTTTTGTAAGTGAAACTCCTGCTTCAGGCATGAATGGAGTCAGTGCAGACTCCAACAGGCAAATTCTTTGCCATCCCATCTCCTGAGTCCCAGAAATCCTGTTGATCTGGGCTAATAAATTTCCCTGAGCCCTAGACATTCTCTTGGCCCTCATCCCAAGCTCACATAAGAAGCTATTTCATAGACGAAGTTCTTATTTACAGTTACTCAACTCCCATAATATTTTATCTGAGGTGGCATTTTTAACACTCCCCTCCCCAATACTGGATGAACTGTCTCTTTATTTACTTTATAGGTTTGTAACTAATCTAGTTAAAACCCCATAAATATTGGGATGTTTCTGTGCTCCCCATTCAGACAGGAGGCTGGCTGAGGAAAAAGTCCATTCGCATTAAAATGATGGTGACATCCAGACTGGAGCTGACAATTAGTTCATTTTCTAAGGCTACTGTCACTGTGCCAGCTGCCCTTCAGGAGCTGACTGTGCATCAACTCTGCAGCCTCCTAAATGTGTGATTCTTGGGCAAGAGTGTCCATAAAACCCATTGAGAGTCACCAGCCCTTGCCAGGTCTCACAGAGGGTTAATGTGCTGTTTGCTACCCCTGGGGGGCCCAGGCAGGAGCCTTTGCTTTACTGCAGCCCTGTGTGCCACTCCAGCATCAAGGGATGTGAGAGGGGTCATAAATGCAGGGAATGTGGCTCCAGGGAGCAGCCAGCAGGCTGCCCCAGGCCAGCAGGACTGCTGGAATCAGCAAGTCTCAGTTTGGTCCCAGGATGGCTGGGTTTGCTTGAGTCAGGGCTCACAACTGATACAGAGCAAAGAGGTGTGAGAAGGCCATAAATGAAAAATGGGCTGTGGTTCAGCTTACAAAGAAAAGATAGTGCTACTCTGCCCCTGCTCCTGGATGTGCAATGGCCCTGAGTGCTGCTGTGGCAGTGCCAGTCCTTGGCCTAGGATCCCTCTTCTCTTGGCATCCTCCTTTCCTGATGCTCCCTGGGCAGTGGGGTGACCTGTGCATCATAGTCCCCAAAGGAGCTGGCAGGCAAAGGAGCTGCAGCCAGGGCTCGAAGGTAAAGGCAGCTTCTCACCCCTGTGCTGGGTGGCCCCAGGAAGGAGAGGTGCTGAGCTGCTTTCACCAGGATGATGCTGTCCTGCACTGAACAGGTACCCATGGGATAGCCCCATCCCCATGTGTCACCAGGATGGCAGGTCACCTGCAGTCAGGAAAGGTGTCCTTGGCAGGTGAAGCTGGGGAGAAAGCAAAACCATCTCACCAGGACTTCTGGCTTTCTCACACACCTGAGAAGACTATTAAATTTTTATATACATACTTGAATATATTTAATAATAAAGTGTTCAGCTAGCCCAAAGACAGGCTTTTGCTTCCTAACTCTATTTTTTT
The DNA here is from genome assembly GCA_024734555.1 of Trochalopteron elliotii. Classification (NCBI taxonomy): domain Eukaryota; kingdom Metazoa; phylum Chordata; class Aves; order Passeriformes; family Leiothrichidae; genus Trochalopteron; species Trochalopteron elliotii. The sequence continues at coordinate 2,887,830 of JANPWX010000080.1, read as the reverse complement.
TCAACAGAAAACTTTTCTGAGAAGTTAATCAGCCCAAGATCTCCTTTTAAAAATTTAGGTTTTTTTTTCTACAAGAGCTGCCAACTATTTAATCAAATTATTGAAATAAACACACTTTTCAACCAAGGATAACTTCTGAGGAAATCAGAGAGGCAGATGCAGCCACCCATTCCTTGGGAACTTTCCAAAACCCAAATGTCAGTTGTTTCAGTTAATCAATGTGTGCTAATTAATTGACACCATTAATTTTGACCAGATTTATCAGCCTTAATGTCAGTATAATTGAAGATAAGCTACTTCTCAGAAGAGACCTCAACCAATATCAAAACTAACATATTAAAAATTTTTCTTGAACTTGGAAGTGGGATCCTGACCATTCCTGTCAATATCTCGTGTGTGGGAGAGGCGTCCAACCTATTGGGTGGGGAGGGCTCTGCACATTTTGCTTTCCCCACAGCATCTGGTTCCTCTCACCTTTTAGAAATGTGCCTCCTGATAAACATCCAGGATCTCAGCCATGGTCCTGAGCACCAGCTCCTTGTCCATGGAAAACCACAAGCACTGCATTCTGGCCTGCATCCCCACCCACGCTTCCCCATGCACAGGGTTTGCTGCCCTGCTCTGCTCATTCCTGAACTCTTCATTTCACACCCCATCTTCATCAGGGGCATTTCAGCAACTATCATCTTCTCCTGCCAGAAGAACTGCCATGACTGTCCATTTCCCTGGCTACATAAGTGAGGAAACACTTCTTACCACACATCCTTACCATCCAGTCCTCTATTTCTGAAGTATGTAAGGCCTGAAATGTAGGATTTGGGCTTATATGAATAGAAACATTCTCAGGATTTTTTCCCCCCCAGTGTAAATGGAACACTTTTATTTTTTTAAGCATGTCCCTGCAGAGCTCCCAGGCCAAACACTGCAGCATTGTACCTGCCCGAGGAGCACGCTATAAACACATCTGTCTAGCTGCTCTGTCAGGCCCACCGAGCTCTCTATAAACCAGGAAAAGTAAACCTGTACATTAAATATTTACTGGTTTCAGTGTGTATAATCTAGAAGTGTTTTTAGCAGCACAAGCGAGGCACAATTTTAATCAATGATTTTTATTTTGACATGGCACTGTTAAAGGCTGCATGGGTACATCCTCGAAACCAGAGGCTCTCCTCTCACAACCAGTTACACACATGTTCACGTTATCACACACTGCTCACCTGAAAGACCCATCCTATCCACCATTTTTCTTCTCTAATCCTAAATTATCCTGTAAGTCTGAGATCTGAGCTCACGGGGGGTTACAGAGGCAGACTCCAGGTTAGGCAGTGAGAGAGGACAGTGGCTGAATGTGCACAAAAGAATAGAGATGGATGAAAAGTGTTAAAATAATTAAAATACAAAAGCAAACTTATCTGAAAGTAAATAGCTGGTGGCCAGCACTAATTTTCTTTTACAATTAGTGCATCAGCTAGCTATTAATGCTTGCTCCATGCAGGAGAGCTTCTGCTTTCATCTCAATACTGACACTAGGAGCCATAACTTATGTACAACAACAGGAAAAGTGATGTTAATGCAATTATAAAAAAGTCACTGCACCAAAGTAGTCTGCTGATAGCCTCTGCTAACCTTCTACTTCCTGAGAACATTGGTCATGGGGAAAACAGAGGGCAGTAGACAGATTTCCTGACTGCCTCAAAGAGGTGTCCTTATCCCTGAGACTCTGCACACAGCTGCTGGATGGAGCCCACGTGTGGACCCCTCCTCAGAGCAGCCCACCAGCTCTCACCAGCTGGTTCCCTCCAGTTTTGGTTTAGCCCTCATCAGGGAGAAGGTAAAGAAAGATTCCATTAATGTAGTTTCTTCTTTGCTCACCTAGAAAAAACACCCCAACCAGCTCCCCAGAACAAGATAAATCTTTGGTGTTTGGATGCTAATCAACTCTAGAGATGGTTTAGCACTTCTTCCCATCACAGGCATGTAACACTGCGATGGGCAGCTATTTGTACATTCTTGGATCATAACTCCATCTCCACAAGCATTCTTAAGACACATACATGATCTGCTGTCTGCAAGTCCTCCCTATCTGCAAGGATGACATCGTGTCTAATTATTTGTCTGTTATTGATTTTTTCCACTGCACTATCACAGACTGGAAGCAAGAGGCAGAAGCAACTGATTTCCAGCAGTGGAGTATCCCTGGAGGAGGTTGTGGCTGGTTTCCTTCCATCACTTAGCTCATGAAATAAGCATGCCCAAGAGAAAAACACAGCTAGCTGCCACTGCAAGGTGCTCACATAACATACTGGGGGGCAAAGGGTGGGAGTCCAGATGGAGCAGAATAGAAATGAATGGTAATGCAGCAAACACAGCTAAGGTCTCACTGTGCTTTAGTAATAGAAAATGACTACGTAGCAGAGAATGAGTAATGATTTTGGACAAAGCCAACAGGCACCTCAGGGGATTCTGAAATTAATGCTGTGACATTTCCAGCAGCTAGCCTGGAAAGCACAGTAAGAGACAGAAAGCACTGTGTGGCAGAGCACGTTCAGCATCCTGCCAGAGCAGGCCTCTCCTCCCATTTGCGTGCAAAGAAAAAAATAATTAATCAATACTCTCTTATATTTTCAAGAAAACAGCTACAAAAACCTGTTAATAAAAATCAAAGGTTAGGTAACTGCTTTAAACATCCACAGATGAGTGACAGCAAACCATTCTCTCAGGTCATAAACAGCAGGGAGGGTGGGAGGGAAAGCATCAGCAAGAAAGCAAAGGGCTCCCATGCCCTTAACACAGACTAACCTTAAGGAAATGTAGTTATGATTATTAATTATATTAAAAGAAAGCACCTTTGGGAAAAGAAAAGTTTGTAATATATTTCAAATGCAGGAAAAGAAAACAAACAAACCTGAACCTACCAAAGAGAGCGTGTTCTAGGCAGACAGTCCCACAATGCAGATACAAGCAGGAGCTGGCTGTCTCTGAGGTGCAGTTAAGCTGTAGACTGAGGCAGACAGCAGCTGACAACCATTATGGATCACAGCCTGGAAGTGTCCTTTGATCAAGGATTTCTGGGGCACAGCCCAACTGACTGCAATCTCGGGTTCTGCTGGCTCCAGTAATGCCTTGCCATCATGAGCAACTTTCTTCTGAGCTTGGTGATTTTGTCTTAGCAGATGTCAGTGCACATGCATTGCTCCACTGGGAAATCCTGCACTCTGAAGACCAAAGTTTAAAGTTAAGATATTTCTACTGAGGTCATTTGGGATGATTCTCTGTGGTGACATATCTGTCTGAGACCTTTATCTCAGCAGATGCTGGGAAAGAACCTGTGTATGCCCCTGACACCTCAGCCTCCTCCATCAAAATGTCATGACACACAGCTGTGAATTCTTTTCTGGAATTTACAGAGATTACAGGCTATACTGCTACCTTCTGCAAACTTCATGACTGCATGAGATGAAAACAATAGACAAAACTAAGAAATACATGTGCAGCCAGGTGTAGCTAGAACCACCTGATGATTTTTATTTTGTGGCATGGAGAGACACAGCCCACAGCAGTCTTAGCATTGCAAACTTCAGCTATAGGGAGGTACTTGATGCAAACTGCATCTTCTGGATGTAGCCTAATGTTGAAGTACACCTGCACGAGAGTAGGTGAACATGTGTAAGTAATTCACCCATCTCACTGAGGTAGTGGTAGTCACTGGTGCTGAAATAAGGTTAATGTCAGATCCTTGAATGACCATGACAAAGGCATTTTGAGTCTCTGACGGGGGAGGAACTAAGCAGGAGCTGACTCTAACTGCTGCACGTTTCTGCATCCAGCCTGGTGTGAGGAAGCCATGCAGTACAGACACAGCCCAACAGGGGTTCAACGGGAGCATGCCAGCCCTGACCATCAGCACGGGTGCTTCCTGCCTCTGTCACATTGCTGTGTCCCTCATGTCCATGTAGGTTGCAGGTATCCTTGTATTCATGCAAGCTGCAGGTAGAGCCGTGCAGTTCACACACCAAAGCAGAATAAGCACAACTGAACATGACATCAGATTTTCCTTCTGTTTCCCTGCTGGATGAGGAGGCTCACAAGTCCCCCTTGCATTTCCACACAATGGGAACCTCGGCAACACCTTGATAGCAGCCAGAGGAAAATGCAGCACACTTACAAAACACAGTGTCTCTCACTGCACAAACACTGTAAAGCAAACCCCCCACATATTAGAAACCACAAGCAAGGCACAGACTGTACAAAAACTGACAGGCATGAGCATAGCTGAAGGGAGGGCAGTAGGGAAGAGGAAGAAAACAAATAGGAAATGCCATACTCAAAAGAATTCAGCATAAACTCTGAGCAAATCAAAGCAAGGAAAACTTCTGAACCCACTTGAATTTAGCTGCTGAAGCCTCCTGGCTACTTGGCTGCTCCGCCTGTGCACTGCTATGCTTAATTTGCCCCACTGGATTTGCACCTCCTGTGAGTGACTGAGAGGAGCCATTGACTCTGGGAGGACTGATTTAGTGCAGCAGGAACCGGCGGCCTGGCAGAGGCTGCGGGAGAGGCCCAGCCCAAGGTAGGTAAACACTGCCGTGGTTTAACCCGGCAGGCACTGAACACCACAGAGCCACGCACGGGCTGCAGCAGGCTGGGGGAGGAACTGGGAACAGTACAGTCCATGGGTTTGGATAAAGACTGTTTAACAGAACAGAAAAGGATGGAATAATAATAGTAACAGTAATAATTAAAAGGAACATACAAAACAAGTGATGCCCAATGCAATTTCCCACCATCCCCTGACCAGTGTCCAGCCAGTTCCCAAGCAGTGGCCCTGGCCAGCTTCCCCCTGGTTTACATACTGACCATGTGTCATATGATATAGAATGTCCCTTTGGCCAGTTGGGATCAGCTGTCCCTGCTGTGACTTCTCCCAGTTTCTTGTGCTTCCCAGCCTCGTTGGTGGGGTGGGGAAAGGAGCTGAAAAGTCCTCAGCTTAGTGCAAGAACTGCTCAGCAACAACTGAAACAGTGTGCAATCAACATTCTTCTCATTCTAAATCCAAAACCCAGCAATGTACCAGCGACTAGGAGGAAAATTAACTTTATCCCAGCCAAAACCAGGACATAGCAGAAGAGGGAAGGACGTGGCAAAAAGATTGGAACAGCAAAAAAGAGAAGAAAGAGTAGGAAAGATTGGAAGAAACACACAGCAATGGATGGGCAAAAGAAAAAGAGAATGAGAAAGAGGAAATGAAACACAGTACAGAAAAAGGGCTGGATGCTGGATTTAGTAAGGTATTTCTCCAGAGTCCACACAGTTGTAAACATCTAATGTGCTCCAGTTTGGCGCTGGATACTTACTGCAAGTGGGAGCACCTGGGGGAGCATGTGTCCCATACAACCCTTCATGCTGCTCCATGGTCCCCATGTACAGCTATGGAAAACTGTTGCTGGGTGGAGGGAAATTAAGCCAGTTATTTTTTCTGGATGTATCTTTCTGGAAAGTGCTTTCCCTGGAGAGACACAGTCCTGTGAAAATGACAGGATATACTTAGTAAATCTGTAATAGCTGCTCTGTAAGCCAACAGTGTCAAATTCCTGCTTTGCATTAGCCAAGGTCCCAGTGATCCCCTACAGCACAAAAAGTGAGAAACCAGTAAAATACTCTTCATGATATGAAGCAGGGGCTACTTCCCAGTTCATGTAGGCCAACAAAGTTCTGGAACAGTACATTACACTGAACAAAATCTAAAAAAGGAAGATACTCCAAACTTCTTCCTGTTTCCTGATGGACATCCAGGATATGTAGGCACAACCTGGAGTGTAAATGCTGGGTCATAGTTTGAGACAGAAAAGTGTGTGCAGGGGAAGTGTTACAGTCTAACCTGAACTCCAAAGAAACTCAACCTATCTCAAGTGTTGTCAACTACTTGAAATTCAGGACAGGTTTGTTAAAAGGTTCTTCAAAGCTTTCAAAGTGACCTTTTCTTGAGCAAATGTAGGTTCAGTTAGTTTCCCATCGAAGTTGTGTGAATGTGCAGTAAGACAAGAAACCAAGTGAGAAAAGGTGCTATTCATTGACTTTTGCTGTGGCATTTGCTGAATGTTGTAAAAGTCATAGATAAAAGCAAAATGCTTGGTGCACGTCCTTAAATTAGATGTAATTAAATAAACAGGTGTTTGCATAAATCCCTGAAAAGCAAAACTGGTCAATTTATACACCCAATAATGTGTTAGCTTCTTATTTTTCAAAATTTTTGAATTTTTTTGAAAATTTTTGTTAATCAAAGTGTTGAATCACAAGTGTTTTCCTCCTCATCATAATGCTGATGTGTAAAGATTCATCCTGGGAAAAAAGTAGCAGTCAGATTCTTCATCTAAAAAAATACTTTGGATTTTTAAAACTGAAGTACCACAGAAAAACCCATACACCTGTAAAACTAAGGGAAGAACAGCACAGTGGATGGCTTGAAGTCTAGAGCCCTGCTCCTCCTTGTGACGAACTGAGGCTCAGCTATATCAGTAGGGATGGAACATCATTACTCCCATCACTGGCAGCCAGCAAAGCTGGAGGGTGGTCTCTCCAATTCTTGATGGCCACATAACTTCTGTCATTAGGAATGGCACTACATGATATATATTGTCATTCTCCAGAGAGCTGCATATCACTAAGGACTGGTTTTTCCCCTCAACTGTTGTTTCTGGCCAAATTTTGAGGCTTTTAAGTAGTGAACAAAACCACTGCCGCTTTCTGAAGCACAAGTTCCGGGCAAAGAGTGCCTCGAGCTTTCATCCCAACACCTTTCCCAACTTCCCAAGCCACCACAAAGTAAAACATCAAGCCAATTTACTTGAATGAAAAGAAAACCATGAAGAAAGAAATTGAGGAGGGGCAAAACCCTACAACGGAAACTCTATCAGGCCTGGCCCGGGCAGGGGCCTGGTCACGGCCGAGAGGAGGGTCTGCAGTGCTGAGGGGATGAGCCCGTGTGCCGGGCACGGCCAGGGCCGAGGGACAGCCCTGAGGAGGAGGAGCAGAAGAGCCGGGCTCCGCAGCCCGCCAGGCAGCGTCATCGCTGTCCCCTGCGGGACACCCATCGCACCGCCCCGTCCCCGGGGTCACGGCATCCCTCCGCGGGAAAGGCTGTCACACCCCACAGCGCCCGCCCCGCCTCGGCCGAGCCC